>CAJVPV010001555.1:0-15481 GCA_910591835.1 Acaulospora morrowiae | reverse complement strand
CATGTAATGGTTAATTGTAATCTATAAAACTTACAATAAAATCCTCGCGTGTATCGCACCTTAGTCCTTAAAAAAAAAAATAATAATTAAAAAAATTTTTTTTAATGTTAAAGTAAGATATTACTCATGATCTTTATTAATAAAGTAAAAGTTTAACTTGTTACATGATTAATATTAAGATATGAATTATATCGCTATAGATATTAATCTACTACCTATTAAACAAATATATTATCTGAAAAACTCTTAAGTAGGAAAAACTTAAGGAACTATTTGTTGTGAAAAATAAAAAATAAAAAAAACATTTGGGGCAAGATCACCAACATTGTAAAACATTTGAATGAAAAGAAAAAGAAGGAAAAAATTGAAGCTTTTGTTAAATGTGATTCCTGAATGCAATTAGGTGTATCAGTCGGATGTTAGCACTGTACAAGCCACATGTAACTTGATGAGTTTGATCATGTGATGTTTTGTAATGTTGTTGTTGTGTTATATAGTTGTGTTATAATGTAAATAATAGGATAACTGGAGTATGTTCCAGATGTCTATTATGTTGTTTTGATGAGATGCTGTGTGTTGTGATTACTGGAACCTGTGCAGGGCACTGATTATGCACTCTCCCAATCCAGTAAGTTGTTATGTTGTTTTGATGTATAAAGGTGATATGAAGTATTATTGGTATTTTATATGTTGTAGATTGTTTAGTAGGGGTAAGCTGATTACGGTTTTTGGATTGAAATTTGTGAGCAAGGACTTGTAACTAGCCAGAAGATTATGTAAAATCTAGCACTAGTTATCATTAGCAGAAAACAAAAAAAACTTTAAAAAAATAAAATGCTGCTTCTTGAGAATAGGATTGTTTTTGAGTTGAAGATAAGAGATGTGATTGTTTTATAGCAGTTATGTATAGAGATAGCCTTCACATAAAAAAATTTTTTTTTTATTCATCTTCTCTGTTCTAAGTTATTGCCTAATACTGTTATCAGTCACTAGACCTCTTAGCGCAGGTTCTATTGCTAAAAACCCCAGGGGCCAATTTTATCCTTGAAACTCCCACTGCTCTAAATCAGTCCTCTGGTTTATGTTCCCTTCCAAAAGAACATATTCCACTAGATAAAGTCCTTGAAAGAGAGAAGCTTCCTAAAAAGACAATTTTTTACAGATGAAGATGTTGTGGAAAAGAGTTTTTTTTTTTTTTTTTAAAATATAATTTTAAATTAATTTACTATATTTTTAATATTAATACAGTTTTTAAAAAATATTTAAATTCAATTTCACCATATGTATAATTACAATCTTTTGACTAGTTATCAATTCTCTTTATTTTTATATTTACAAAAAATCAAAATTAGTTTACCTTACTAAAAGATCTATAATCTATAAATTACTAATTATACTTTATATTATCTTTTTATATCAAAACAATATAACAATTATTAGATTAGAAAAGTACACAGTCAATATTTTGTACAAATTTTAATATTCTTATTAATAAAAAAAACCATTATAAAATACAATTTTTTTTATAACTTGAACAAATGTGAAATTATTTTATATAGATAAAAAATACAATATTAACATTATTTTTTTTTTTAATATAGGAAAACTTTATTACTTTATTTACAGTAAAATTATTTAAACTTTATATATGAAAAGCAACAATATCTCTTATATAACTTAATAAGCTAATAAATTTAATGCTAGTCAACTTATATACAACTATTTCAACAGTAAGTAAAACAAATATTAAAACCATTACATATCAAAGATGGTGCTAAGTAGTTAAGATTTCTACTCAGAAAAATTAATAGAAGATAAAAAAAAGAGAAAAAGTGATTTTATATATATTAATAATTAATAAATAACTTTTCATATCACAACTTCAACTCACACAGCTATAGATTCAGAGAGAATTAAATATGAATATGTACTTCCTAGTAAATGCTCTGAAACTATAGTCTTTGATTAACACTAACTACCAAATCTAGGGGCCCTAAGGCCAAATGGGATGCAACTCCAAAATCTCCTAGTAGACACTCCAAAGGAATCAGTTGGCTTAAGCTGCCAAATCTAGGGGCAAAAATGCCAAGCAGAGTGCAACTCCTATATATATGGTATTCCATTTAAAAGCTATAATGGTATTATATATTAGTGTCCATATCATTAATCTTTTCAAATATATAAATAGACTATTAACATGTGATGGATTGTTATTGCTATTGTTATAATTTGTTGTTATTGTTGTTATGATAGTGATGATTGATGGTGTGTTTTTATAGAATATGATTGGAGAAAAAAGATCCATTGATCTTTTGGAGAGGGTAAACTAATTTCAGTTTTTTTTTTTTGCATCCATATATGTGAGCAAAAAAGAAGTCAAACCAAAGGCTATTCTTTATACAACCTTCATTATCAAGGTGCCCAGTCTTGATAAATCTGACCAAGAGTTCCATCCTTATGCAGCTTGAGTCTTTCCAATCAATCTCTTAAAATTGGCTCATATATAGCAAGACTTGAGATATGATAGCTTTGTTGTATCAGTTTTGACAAAGATAAATTTTCCTTTTAAAGAAGGAAAAACCAGTCTTTTATCCAATAAGCCTAGAATTTGACCTTTCACATTAACACCTAGGACTACTCAACTTAAACCTCTTAGATTATAGCAAGAAGGAAACAACTAATAGTCTTCTCTAGAAAAGAATTTTTGTTCTCGATAGTGATAAAGAAAGGAAAAAAGTTTCTTTAAAGAAAAAATTACTTGACAAGAAACCCAAAAACTTGTTTCATTAAAATTTCCTAAAAAGTATGTTTTTCAAAAAGTGAGAGAAATGGAAAAAAGTTTTTTTAAAAAAAAAAACATTAATATTATATTTAACAATATTATTAATTATATATAACTTATACAATACTACTATCTGACTAGACTTATATATATATATGTTTAAAAATTATATATAATAATAATATATTATAATACTTATATCAATTAATTTTATAAACTCTTTCTTACACAAGAAAAATTGCTTTTTTAGGAAATCAGAAAAAAAAACTGACAAGAAAGTGAAAAGAAAAATAGGAGTCAGTCAAGCAATGATATCAAGTGGAGGAAGAAGAAAAGGTACAAAAAAGAAAACAATAAACACAACTAGAGAAGTGAGAGTGTTGGCAACTATGATTGTCAAGAGAAGACCAGGAAGACCTAAAAGTTTGAATAAAGAAAAGAGGAAAAAAATACCAGTACGTGCAACAAGCATGGACATGAGGAAAAGAAAAGAGAAAGAAACAGAAGAGGAGGATGAAGAAGCAGAGGAAGAAATACAAGAGGCAATAGAGGAACAAAACATGGAAATTGAAGAGAGGAACATAGAAATGGAAGAGAAAAGTGGGAATACGGAAGAAGCAGATATTAGAGCAAGAGTAAAAGAAGAGAAAGAAAAAGTATAGTAGAAGGAGGGGAGACCAAGAGAAGTAGAAAGAAAACCAAGACACACATGTACAATAGAGCTGACAGCAGGCATTGAATCAGCAGAAGCTTTAAAAATAGTAGAGGAAGCATGTATAGCCTTCGACTCTTTCTTGGGAATAAGAGTAGGAAGAGAAATGGTAGAAAAAAAAAAGTCAATTATTGCCAATTTTGGAAATCTCATTGACATGCAGGAAGCATGTGATATCAACTTCGGTACAGACAAAAATAGAGAATATCTAATTCCAGTGGAACAAAGAGAGCACCAATCAGAAGAGAAAAACACAGTGATAGTCAGAAACATTTCCCTTTCAGCAAGAGAGGGGGCAATCAAAGCAATACTGAGAAAGTTTGAAAATATTCATACCGTAAAAATCCAACCAGTAGAAATGTGGCAAACAGCAACTGTAACTTTTAAGAAAGAAAAGAATGCACAACTACTAGCCGAAATGTGGTCAATCCCTTTTGAAAAAAAATATTTATGAATACTTCCAAAATAGGAAGAGAAAAAAGAACTTGCAAGAAGATCCGAATATGTACTCAAACTAGCAGGTTTGCCAGCAGGCACCATAGCATATAACTTAAAGGAAATAGCAAAAAAAGCAGAAGGAAAAACCCTATATATTCCAAGAATGGGCAGATATTTCTGAGAAAGATTTGCATACATAGCATTTGAAACAGAGGACCAATTAAAAGCAGCAGACAAACAAACTTTTATTTTGAATAGAACGACAATCAGTTTTGTGGATCAGTATAAGAGACTTGGCTACAAATGTGGACAGAGTGGACATATTGCTTTTCAATGTGAGGAGATAAAAATTCAGAAGAACAAATCTATTGCTCAAGCAAAATTTGCATCAATCCAATCAAGGTTCAAAAAGGGACCAGAGAAAGAGACACCTATATACTTTGTGAAAATAATGAGAAAGCAAAGCCGATCCAAATCAGTACTCAAAAGAGAAAGCAGGAAACAAGAAGGAATCAAGAAGAGACTAAGCAGTCTAAAAGGAAAAATCAGAAAAATGGAAGAGAAAATTAATACATTATGAAAATGGTGGTCAACATCACAAGAAGAACAAAAAGAAACAGAATACAGGAAGGAAAAAACAGAAGTATATAAACACAATATCAAGATGCAGAAGAGAAGAATATCGAAGAAGATGAAATCTCATTGACAACATATAAGGCAATTAATAAGGAAGTAGAAAAAAGACAGGAGAAAATAAAGAAACAAATAGAGCAGATGGGAAAAATGTTAACTGATTTATTGGAAAATAGCCTGTTAACAATTATAAAAAAGAAACAGCAGTCGCAAGGTCAATAAAAAAGATTCATACCAAAAAAACTAAAAATATATGCCATTACAACAAGAAAATAATAAAAATAACAAAAAAAATGTCAACATATATAAAGAAAAAAGAACAAACATGTAAAATATAAAAATTGCAACAGTAAATATAAATGGGTTAAATGAAAAGTTCAAAAAACAACAATTGCAACATTATTATTACCAGAGTGATATAACCATAATAGGAATATCTGACACCAAGTTCAAAAAAGTAACAAACAGAAAATTAATGAGAGACAATAAATACAAGACGTTCTGGGCCACACTGAAAAGCACGCAGGAGAAGTAAGCCTAATAGTACAAAGAGACTGAGTAAAACATATCCGAAAGATAATAAGATGGCAAGAAAGAATCTTGGCAATAGAATTAACTTTTAAAAAAAGACGAAGTATAGAAGTAATACAGGTATATGTTCCATCGCAATTAAATCAAGAAAGGAAAGAAATGATAATAGAAATGAAAAAAATCCTAAGGAAATAGAGGAAGAGACAAGTAGTAGGTATAATAGTTATAGGGGACATGAATATAACAAGTAAGAATAACATGGATAGAACGGGGGAAAGGAACCAAAAAAAAGAAAGAATGGATCAAAATATTGAAAGAATTCGAATTATATGACATGTATAACAATATAACAAAAGCACAAAGGAGTATACCTGGGGCAACGAAATAAAAAACAGAATAGACATGATATGAATCTCAGAAGACATGAAGGAGTTATGCAAAGGTGCAAACATAACCGACATCAAACAACAGCTAAACACAGATCACAAGGCAGTGAAAGCAGAAATAGACCTATATACAATTACAAAAGGAATAATAAGAGTAAGAACAACAAGTGAAAGGCAGATGTACGATTACAAGCAGATGAATGATGTGAAATAAAAAAAATGGAGGAAAGAAATAAATAGGATAAGAAAAAATAAAGAAATCAAAGAAACAATACAAAGAGCAAACAACAAATGGCAGATACTAAAGAAACGATGGAAAGAGGCAGCAGATAGAGTCATCCCAAAAAAGACCTTGAAAATAGAGGTACAGGATTTTACAATAAGATAAAAACAGCACAATTTACAGCCTTTATAAAACTAAGTAAAGCAATAGATATGGCAAAAGAAATCAAGGAGAAAGAACAATTAGGAGATAACAAAGGAGTAGCCAAAAAAAGAGACAAAATTAACAGGTGGATAAAAGTACTGCCTAAAACAAAAATAAAATTAAGATGCATGAGCAAAATAGAGAAAGTAGGGGAATAGAAAACAGAAATGGAACAGAAGCGAAGAAACCTGAGAAAACTGTGTGAAGCAAAAATCAAATCTATAAGAAAACAGTGAATTTTGGAAGCTATAAAGAAAAGAACAGAAAGATGGCAAGAAAACAAGAAACAGAAAAACCTGATATCAAGCATTCTGGCATATAACTTAGCAAAGAAGCAAATTGATAGGATGTGGAATCAAATCACAGGACACATGGAACTGGAAGAAGAAAAAATAAAAGATCAGACAAGAGAGCACTTTGATTAGCAAAATAGAACCAGGAAGTGGAAACTGGAAAAGTACTGAAAAAACTGGCTGGAAGAATACAAAAATCTGATAGTTAGAATAGAAGATAGAGAAAAAGCGAAACTGCTGGAACCTATATCAAAAGAAGAGTTGAAAGAGATGATAAAGGGAATAACAAATAGCAAGGTACCTAGGGCATTAGAAATATTATACGAAATGTTAAAAAACTGTGGAGAAAAAGAACAAGATAGTTTTAGAGATTTGCTTAATGATATTTTTAAAGACAGAAAAACACCAGAAAAATGAAAACACTCGCGAATCTATCCAATTCCAAAAATAGATGACTGGCAAGGCCAAATGGACAAATTGAGACCGATAGCCCTAATAGAGACAGGAAGAAGAATTTTCTCCAAAGTAATCATAAAAAGAATAGATGCAGTACTAACATCAAGCAAAATCTTACAAGAAAATAATTGGGCAGGTATGTCAGGAGGAACCACAACCAAACCAAGAATAATTCTACAAAACATAATAGAGGACGAACAAGTAAATAAGAAAGAAATATGGATCCTGCTCCAGAATATCAAGAAGGCTTTTGACTTAGTAGGGAAAAAAGCCTTAGAAATAACTTTAGAAAGAATAGGAATTCTATCGAAATTGACAAAGATAATTTTGGAAATGAGAAAGAACAAATCGGCAGATGTAATTACAAAGTACGGAATAACAAAAGAGTATAGAATTAAAGATGGCTTAGACCAAGGAGACCCGATGTTACCACTTCAGTGGAAAATATTTTATAACCCTTAATTAGTAAAATGAACAAGAGAAAATATAAATATAGCATGAGCAGCAAATGGACAAGTGACTAAGATACAGGGGAGGTCAAAGAAAAAGAAATTACATTAGGCAGTATAGTCTATATGAATGACACAACTTGGGTAGCTAATGGAAAAAAAGAAATAAAAAGAATACTACAAATAGTGAAAGAGTTCTATTACATAAACGATATAAAAGTCAATGCAGATAAATCCAAATTAATAGTACTCAATACAAAAAAAAGAGAACTGAAGGTGGACCTTATGAAGAAACAAATTATAGCAAGCAAAAAAGAGAAAGCAGAATCATCTACCCCTCCGACAATTTAGGTCTTATTATACAAGGCCAGGTATCAACACCTTTAAGAAACCCAAAACCAAACTCCACCCATAGAACACTCCACCACACTTGAAAAATGGGTGTACCAAATCCTTTTCATGATTTGAAGGCAAACCTATATAAAGTGGCTGCAGCACCTTCATGTGAAAAGGTAATCACAAATAAAAATCTCCTGATACTACTCCGCCTGCTGAACATTAAGCCATATTTGAGAAGCAAGCATGCCAGTCCTACTTATAACTTGGAGGCAAACCTGTATAAAGTGGCTGCAGCGCCTTTATGTGATTAGACATTCAATTTAATTTTTAGGTAGCTAGACGCTATTTAAGGCTATAATATAGGTTTTAAATATTCTTTTTTACTGTATTCCTTGAATGGTGCCAAGGAGTGTAGGGGTGGCCTTTACAGGTCCTGTATTTAACTCTTCCTAGCAAAGAGAAATATATGTCATGCTTTCCACATTGTAAATCTTGTAACCCGCAAGTCTAAAATTATAATAATAAATGATAGCACAATAGTCAATTGCTCCTTCAAAAAAAAAAAAAAAAGAAGAGAAAGCAGAAAGATTTTTGGGATCATGGGTACAAAGTAAACCAGGCAAGGCCACGCAAAAGAGAAAGATAAACCAAATAATAATACACAACCTTAACATAATAAGAAGGAAAAAGATATCAGTGGAAATAGTCAATTATCTAATAAATGAAGTGATTCTACCGATAATCGAATACCTAGCAATAGATACCTACATAAAAAAAAGCACAATAACAAAATAGCAAGGATCAGTAGATGGGATATATAAGCAAAAGAATAGCCTAGCAAGCAGTTTTCCAAGCAGTACTTTAAGAAGTCAAATGCTAAGTGACATTAAGGACATTAAAGAAAGAATAGTATTAATAAGACTAAGTGGACTAGAAATGATTATAGAGGACAAGGGAATACTAGGCAACATTGGAGAAATAAGACTCTCTCAACTCCAAAAGAAAACATGGTCAATGAAAAAAGTTATACAAAACAGGCAAGAATTAAAAAAAAAAAGAAAAAGATGTATATTAGCAGACATGATACACAAGTGCCAAAGTCAAGGATTTATTATAGAAACTAGAAGATGGGATAATATAATGGAAAGAAAAGGAGGAAAGCTTATAATAGAAGAATTTTTAGATAAACGAACCTACAAATTGCAGAAGAATAATATGAGAAAATGGAATGTGATATATATGAAGCAATTAATCAAAGACAACAAGCTAGAATTGATGAAATGGGAGAAAATCAATCTAGGATATGGCAACAAAAGGAGAAAGCCCAGATGGTACAAAATAATAGAAAAAAGTTGGAAGGTGATTTGGGAAAAAATAGTGGAAAAAAAAAAGCAGAACAATCAATGGAAATATATAGCAATGCCCAAAGAAAATAAAAAACTAAATATGAAGAGAATACAATGTATTGCATTTGGAAATGGGGAACAAGTAATTGTAGGAAAAAAGAAATGAAAAATCAATGAGGAAAAAGCAAAGATTCTGAATTATAGAGAGCAAGGAGTACATCAGGAACTAAGAGAATGCGAAAGCTATGCACTAAACAAATACAACAAAGGAAAACTTGCCGTTTTGACAAAAAAATAGCAAAAACATGATATTCAGTGGTCAAGAAAGTCAAGATAGAAGAAAAGGAAGAAACACAATATTGGCAAGCTACACCCAAATAGTCTATAGTATCTGTAGATGAATTCTAGTTAATATAAAATAATATAGATTAAACTTTATGTATATAAATCGCATATAAAAATTTCTTATTTATGTTAATAAACTAGAGTAAAGTCTCACTTTAGCCAAGATAATAAGTGATGTCTTACTTTAATATCAAAAAAAAATCAAATTTAATAAAGTTAATTTTCTATAATAGAAAATATAAAAAGGTTTAATTGAAAACAAGATTTTAATAAAAATAATTTTTATATTAGTAGTTTCAAGAATAAATATTAAAGTTTTTGTTAAAAATTAGATAAAAAATCAAAATCAAATTTTTTTTATATCTCAAGCCTTGCAAAATTATAGTAATTAAATATTAAAAAAATTTCTAACTTCTTATAATTATAAAAATAAAATATTAAAGAAGTTGTTTAATATAAATTGAATTGAATAAATTAAATAGATTAGAAGTATTTTAACAATTTTAACAATAATTTTCCTGTCACTACTGCTTCCCCATCCTAAACAAAAAAAGAGACAAACTTCAAACCCTTATCGCCCTAAATATTCCTAAAGAGAAACTAAACTCAAATGAGGCCTATCTTCTCCAAACAGCCAACTTAACAAGCAAAACAATCTTCAACATAGCCATCGGAAAGTTCAACCCTCCCTTCAACATCATTAAAAAAAGAGAAGAAATATCAAATTATTCTCTCAAAATACTACACAGAATCTGGAAGCAGTGCTCAGCTACCGCTACCACCTCACCAACCTCAGGAATCAAGTGGAAAACAACCACTCCCACGACAAATACTGATAACAATCGTTTAAACACAAGCACTTTTCAAAAAGTTCTTAACACTCTAATAAATTCAAACAATCTTACTGACAAAAAAATTTTTACACCAGCCATAGTATCATCGTTTTGAAGAGGCATTAGCCATTCAACACCTTTAGTATGAAAACACCTACTTGGTGCCAATGCGTACTAATTGTAAAAGTTGCAATAGGCTACAATTAATTTAACTTCTATGTATCTTAAAGATTGTTAATGTAATAACGATAAACCAATGTTTAATAAATGTCTCGCATTTAATGCCTTTTTGCGATTAAAAAAAAATATATATATATATATATAGAAATCAAATTTTGATAATTTTTTTTATCAATATTATACTTTAGAAATATTTATATTATAATTATATTCTATTTAAATTATATATTTTTTATTAAGAATTAAAAAAAATTTAATAAAAAAATTTATATACAGTACATGATAAAAAAACTTGTTATCATTATTATTATTATAATTTAATAAATAATAATTCAATTAATATAAAATTTCAAATATATTTTTTTTAAAATCTAAATAATATAATATTTAAATTTTATTAATACTTAATTAATAAATTTATTTGAAAATATTAATTTAAAGTCAAAAAAATTTTTTAAAAAAACATTATAAATTTTATATATAAATTTATATATAAAATATAAATAAAAATTAAAATTTTATTATAGAAAAATTTTTAAAAAAATTAAATATAAAAATAAATAAAAATCTTAAGCTTATAAAAAAATTATAAAAGACTTATTATTATGTTTAATAAATGTTATTAAAATTAGTTTATTTTTTTATTATATAAAATTATTTTTAAAAAATCTTTAAAAACTTTAAAAACTTTACTTTTAATATAAAATTTAGATTTTTTAATAAAATTCAATTAAATTTTAAGTTAAGTTAATTATTAAATAATTTTTTGTACTTAATAAAAAAGTAATAATTATTATATTATTATTATTATAACTTTTATTTAACAAATCTATGCATTAAAATAATTTTAATAATTTTTATTATTTCTATTTTATAATATAACTATTTTTAAAAAAATTTTTTAAAATTAAATTTTAAGAATATTTTAATAATATATTTTAAAAACTTTATTAAATAAACTTGTTTTTTATATTCTTAAATATACAATAGATATCTATATTATTGTGAACACTTTTTTTTTTTAAAAAAAAGAGCAAATAACTATTATGCTTTATTATATTTATTATATTTTCATTTGCAAAACAAGATACAATATCAATAGCATGACATATGTCTTTCTTTGCTAGGAAAAGTTTAACACAAGGTTCTCAAAAGAGATCCAACTCCTATGCTCTTTTGGTACTATTCAAAAAATACAGAAAAAAAGAAATTCAAAAATCTATATTATTGCCTTGAATGATATCTAGCTACCTAGAAGTAAATAAATATCTAATCATATGAAGGCACTGTAGCTAATTTATTGTTGGCAAGGAAATTGCATGGGGTATGGCCACAGTACATTATCTGGTGTGTCGCGTATCTTGAAAATTGAAAATAATCAATAGGATTGCATAAGTGATAACAAAATAATTAGAGTTTAAAATAGACTTTCCATAACTTCCCTTATAAGGATAGTCTATCAATGATCTAATTTTCTTATTATCTTATAATATAAATAGAAGAGAAAATTGTAAAAAGGAGAAGTAGTACAAAAATTATAAAAAAACAGTTCCTTAAATTAAAACCTTCTTAATTAGAATGTGTGATAGTTGTTACCAAAAGGAGTAAAAACTAATTAACTTACTTAATCTAGTACTTGTCACAGATAGAACACTTGGGACCATAAAGGGAAAAGTAGTAAAGATCTGTCAAGAGAAGTAACAATGGAAAGAGAAGGAAAAAGTTAGTAAAACTCAGCTAAACAATCCACATGCCTTGAGTAGAAAAGCCAAACACTTACTAATGTTATGCAAGAAGTGCTCCGAAGAAGTAACAAACTTGTCAAGAGAGACATCAATACTATACAGGTTGGCTCCAAGTTATGATTAAAATTGATATGCCTCCTTTCAAATATAACTTGATATATGGCAAGCAGAGTAGTATTGGGAGTGATGGAAAGTAAATATCTTTTTATATGAAGATACTGCAGCCACTTTATACAGGTTTGTCTCCAAGTCACAAAAAAAATTTGGTATATTTATATTTCAAATATAGTAGAGGTGTTCTATAGATGAAGTTCATATTGATTTTTTTAATAACACCAGAACCTAACTTTATACAATAGACCTACATTGTTTAAAAAATAAGCAAAAAACTTTTGTTATTATCACTAGCTTGTTTTCAGGAGTAACTAGAATTTCTGGTTATCACATATTATCTTATTAAGTTTTCTAATTACCAGTATAACACCTGCAATTAATCTAGCTTATTGCTAGTTGCATTGATATTGGCTGCCATTTCATTCTGGATATTGTAGGGCACAGCTTCTTGAATACTTTCAGATAATAATAGTTGTATAGAGATTTCTTGGACATATCTAGTTTAATTACCAATTAGTAAACAATGTCGAGTTTGATAATAATGATTATATTAATTTTTTGGAAGAGTAAATTATCTGTTCTTTTTCTGAAGGACCATGGAAGAAAAAAAATTTCCTAAAGCTCACATTCTAAAAAAGGTTACTGCTTCTTAATATAGTTCTTGAGAAAAAAAAGTTGACTAGCCAGAGGAGTAATATTAGTGGTTTGACCTGTCTAAAAAAATTCAATTCAGATTACCCATTGAATAAATAATAAGTTATCCAAGTAGATCAGATGGCTGTTTACCCGGATACCACAAAACATGTGATAAGAGATTTAATATAAAGGAGGCAATCTTTTTCTTTATATCAAGCATAATAATAATTTCAAAAAAAAGTTTATGTTAATTTATTCTAATATTTATGTCTAAACCTTACAATATAAACTATTATGTTTAACAAACATTAATTTACTTACTATCTCAGATAATAACCAGTTTCTTTTAAAGGTAATTTTATTTCCTGCATCAAAAAAAAGTCATTCATATGGAACTGAGATAGCAGGAATTAATAAATACTTATGAGCTATTTTACTTAAAATAGAAAAAGAATGTTGATTTGTATGCCACCACTTATAAATATTAGCTGATTCAGGTAAAATTATTTTATTTAAATAATTGTTGATTTTGATTCTACTGTTATCACCATTATTATTATTATTAATACTGAATATTTTTTTTATAAAACGAGGAGTGGTGATTTCTTCATGATACATTTCTGGTTTTTCAGCAATGAATAATTATATTTTGCCAAATTTTAAATTCAGCATACAATTTATCAATTGCTTCTTTTTATATTTTTTCAGGCTATACATTCATTAATTTCAATCATGGATCTAGTAAGGTAGCCATTAGTTTAATATCTTCTGAATCTTGCCAATAGTGCCATAAAGAATTATAGATATTTTCTCAAAACTTTGAAATTATTGTTTCAGGTAAAAATGAATCTTCTATATTATCTTCAAAATTTTCATTACTAAAATCTTCATCTAATCTTTCGTTTATAATAAAATAAAAATATAATTTTATAATTTTATGTGAATTGTTAAATTTAAATTATTAACAATATACAGTATAATATTTTTATAAATTTAACTTACCATTATCAAAGTTATCACTAGTAAATTTGTCAAATTCACTATCAGCAAATTCAAACTTTAATACTGCAATACTTGGATTGACAACTGAAAGAGTAGAATATTGGATTTCACTAAAGTAAGTTATTAATTCATTGAATGATCTAAATATATCTATTAATTTATTTAATAACTACTATTTATAGTCTTTAAGCATATAGTAATTTAGTTTAGCAGAATCTTCTTTAACACCATCTTCATTTTGTAAAAGTAAAGTCATAGAAAGCCACTCAATTACTGAACATAATTTTAAGAGCCTTTTTCAAAATTAATAAAAAGAATTCCAATAAATCATTGTTTTTAATGATATGCAGAATAAATGTTGTTTTTTTATATGTTTCTATCTTATTGCTTTTTTTTATTTCAAATAAATTTTCAGATATATCTTCAGAATTATAAATTTGAATAGGCCTAGTACTAATTTTGCTATGATTTGCCAAATTAATTTGTGTTTGGTCAAGACATTGATGTTGTTTTGAAGATCAAAAGAATTTAATAAGTTTTCAAATCCATCTATTATATGAACTTACAATTTTGAAAGTCTGAACAACTGTAAGATGGAGTATATGCACAGCACAAGGTAGGCATTTTACACTATCCCAAATTCTAATTGCTTTTTCATGTTTGCTCCATTATTAGTTATTATACAAAAGATTTTTCCAGTTAATTCAAACTCTTCTACTTTAGTATTTAGATACTCTTTAATTTGTTCACCAGTATATGGGTATTTGATTATTTCAATAGTCAGCAATACATCATATACTTCAAAGCTAGATATTAACCAGTGAAAGGTTATACCAATATATCCATCGTTAGTGCAGAATGTCTACAAGTCTATAGTTATAGAGGCTATTTTGCAAGTGGTAATAAGTAATTTTTTAATTTTTATAATACCTTTTTGATAAGCAATATTGATTTCTTTTCTAATACATTTGTAACTTGGTAGTTTAAATGCAGGATCAAATTGTTGCATTATTTTTTGGTACCCCTTTCCAGATATAACATTAAATAATAAAGAATCAGTGATTAATCATTCGGTTATAACTTACTTAACTTTAATTGTTTAGATATATTATGTGATATTACTTTTTTAATCATTTTATTCAAATTTAATTAACATTTTTTATCCAAACTTTCATCTGATCCTAAAATACCATATGCTAATCATAGATGTGATTTCATATTTTCAGTTCCTTTATAATGTTTATAATGTTTGTTGTATTTGGTTTTCTTATCTTTTTAAGATATGATTATCTTACAAATAACATATTTGCTCTCTTCTTCAAAGTACTTCCAAACATGACTTGATTTTTTTTTAGAATTAATTGGATTAGAAAGATTTACTCAAATCTTCTTTACATTTGGTTCTTTTGTAAACTTCTCTATAAATTTTCTTCTGGTTATACTAGTAAAAGATTTAATATCCTTTTGAACATTGCTATCGGAAATATAGTCAATATCAGAAGTATTACTATTCATGTTCTTAATAACAAAATTATTTAGATTTTTAATAGAAATATAATAGGGATATTACAAGATAGAAACAGACTTCTTTATATATAATTATATATAATATAATTAAATATCTTTCCAATTCATTATGATAAATTCTTATTTATTGATTAATATTAATTTATAATATATTACAGTAAGTTTTTTTTTTTTTTTTTTTTTTTATTTATTTTTAAAAAACTCTTTCCGCTAATCCTTTTGCCAACACAAAAAAAACAGACGTTCCAAGAAAATTTTATATTTCCTTGTAACAAAGTCTATACACTTTCATTAACAACACTCATAC
>CAJVPV010001554.1:0-15484 GCA_910591835.1 Acaulospora morrowiae | reverse complement strand
CCATCATTTTTAATAGTGTTCCGAACCTCATGCGATTCTGTTCGATTCTATTCGATTCCAATTTTCGGAACCATACAGAGGAGTGCTGACCCAGAACCAGGAATGGGGAGAATAACCAGTTGCCTATGATTCAAGGAAACTTTCTTCAGCTGAATTAAACTACCTTGTATATAAGAAAGAGCTTTTGGCTATAGTACATGTTATCAAAACCTGGCGCATATATTTGGAAAAACAAAAATTCACAATTGTTACTGACATACCTCTCTAGAGTATATCAAGACCCAAGCCAATCTCTCAAGATAACAAGCAAGATAATTAGAGACCTTCAAGCCAATAATTTTGAAGTTAAATACTGTCCTGGAAAAATCAATGTTGTCACTAATGTACTTTCAAGACAGCCATAACTTGCCACCATAACTGTGTTAAGTATAAAATTAGCAAACGATCAAGTTTTTGAGGAAGGATATACCAATAATAACTACTAAGGATTCTAATGATTTTCTTCGATTCTGTATTCGATTCTCAAGTTTATATTAAATTTAATAGGTGAGATATACCCCACCATCATTTTTAATAGTGTTCCAAACTTCATGCGATTCTGTTCAATTCTACTCAATTCCAATTTTCGGAACCATAATAACTACTTTGCTTCAATATAAACCACTCTGAAGAATCCTGACCAAGCCACAGAAAAACAGCATGCCTGTACCAAACACTTCGAATGGAAAGATAATTGTTTTTATTTGAAAAAAGACCACCGCCTAGCCATCCTAAAAGACAAAATGTTGAGAAGCCACATCCTGAAAGAATGCCATGACATAAACATCACCAGACACCCAGGAATTAACAAGACTTTGGATGCCATCATGAGAACTTTTTACTGGTTCAAGATGAATAAGGATATATGAAAATATGTACTAACATGTAACCTATGCCAGCAGAACAAACCAAATAACCAGCAATCTGTCAGACTACTTCAACCCCACCAACTCCAAACCAGAAATGGAAAGAAGTTACCATGGACTTCATTGTTCAAATGCCTTTAATCAAAAGAAAACATAATACCATTGTTGTATTCATTGATCACCTATCAAAGAAAACCTATTTCTGTCCAATGCATACTACTGCCACTACTCCAGAAGTTGCCAAGATATTTTTTTTTGAAATTTTCAAACACCATGAATTATCAAGAACCATTATATAAAATCAGAATGCAAGATTTACTAGCCATTTTTGGCAAACCTTGTTTCAACAACTGGATACAAAAACTGCCATGTCAACAGTATTTCATTTCCAAACTGATAGACAGACAGAATGTCTCAATAGAACCCTGGAAGAAATGCTATGCATATATGTTACCTACAAGCAAGACCAATGGGATGAATACTTGCCTGTTGCTGAATTCACATATAACAATGTTAAGCAAGTATCAACAGGTTTTACACACTTTGAGTTAGATTGTGGACAACACCCCAAGACACCTCTAACCCTCGCAATATCAATCACAGTACCAACAGCTGATGACTTTATATATTACTGGAATACTATGATCAATATTGCCAAAAACACATTAATAAAAGCACAGGACTGCCAAACAAAGTATGTCAATCAACACTGCTGCCATTTAACATTTCAAGAAGGAGACCAAGTATTACTCTCCTTAAGGAACTTCAATAGTTCTATTAACCGGAACTGCCCTACAAAAAAAGTTGACATCAAGATTTGCCAGACTTTATACCATTACCAAGGTAATTTCAGAAACTGTATACAAGTTGGAATTGCCTACTACCCTGAAAATCTATCCTGTGTTTTATGTTTTACTACTCAAGCCATACAAGTTATCACTAGAGAAATTTGAAAGATCACCACCAGCCACATATATCCCTAAGATTGGAACAGAAGAATACAAAATAAAAACTATTCTGGACAAACGAGTTGTCCAAAACAAGCCACAGTATCTTATCAAATAGACTGGATACCCCTTACATGATGCCACTTGGAAACTCCAAGAAAATCTTACCAATGTCTAGAAGAAACTTCAAGAATTTGAGTCGACAAAAATGTCGAATTCTAAGAAGGGGTGAATATAACAATCTTGACCTGTAACTGCACCACGGGACCCTACTGTACCAAGTAATCCAAACACCTCGAAAGGTATCTGATCTGCCCTTGATGACTTATAAATTTGAGACACATTTCCAGATGACAGTTAAATGCATATATAGTATGATTCTGATCCTGACGATATGCCATGTCACCAAGATGCCACTAATTAATTATTATAAACTAATGTAACCAAATTAGAAGCATAAGGCCATAGAGCATACATATTGTTTATATTATTATCTTTTTATTTCCTTTTATATTTTTTTATGTTAATTAAGTACATATATCTCTGGAGGCTAAACCTTATATAGATATATATATTTTTATATTTATTTATTTATGTATTTTTATATGTATGAAGCCAATATGTATAAAAGGATGTCCTTTCAACTTTAATAAAGTTCCAACTATGTTGGCATTAAAATAATAATCACTTAAGTTTACTGTCTTTTGAAATCACTAACAATTTTATTAAGACTTTTACAATTGTACTTGCAAATATTGATGCAATATTACAACTTGTTCAACAATATAAAAAAAATCAAGATCTTATTAATTATAAACAACCTATCAAGCCAAACCAAAAAAGACTTTTGAATTCAAAAACAAAAAAACTTCTCAAAATTCAATAAATAATTTTATTTAGAAGTTCAAAAAGATATATCTAAAGCTTGTAACTTAAATTGAAGATATTTTTATCAAAGTTAAAAGAAAGAACAAACTATATTACAAGTCGGATATTTTTAAGTCACCATTAATATATACATCACAAAAAGATACAAGAACTTGTTTCAAATATGGCCAAATAGAATAAATTGCCTATAATTGTTTATTTGAAAGACCTATACCCTCTCATCAATATCAATAAAAAAACCAATATGTCAAGAAAGAAAAATGTATAAATTATCTTACAATTGAAGATATCTCTAATGAAAAAGTATTTAGTGAAGAAGAACTTGTATATATGGAACAGAAAGTCAGACTCTAATTCTATATGACCAATCAAAAAGAACAGAAAAAAAAAGTTAAATAATTAGAATCAACAAAAAAATTTAATCTAAGATCAAAAAAGAATACTACTTAACTGATAGAAATAGAAAATTCATTTGTTTATTATTAATCTTTTTCAATGCAACTTATTTCATTCAAGACAAAGAAGTCAAAATGAAATCTCAACTGTTTATGGTTGATCAGCTTACATTATATAATGTTTCTGAAGACATTCTTAAATTATAATCAAATGCTACTGTAAGACAAATACTCTAATATTTCAATCAATGAAAAAATCTTGTCAAGATTCTCAAAAGATCAAAAAAACAGTTGAAACTAATTATCTTCAATCAGAAAATAATTTAAGAAAGACATTATCAATTAAATGCTATGTGAGAATTAGAAGAAATTTTGTGATTACTAAGAATCCTAATGATTCTTTTAGATTTTGTATTCAATTCTTAAGTTTATATTAAATTTAATATATGGATACAAAAACTGCCATGTCAACAGTATTTCATTTCCAAACTGATAGACAGACAGAATGTCTCAATAGAACCCTGGAAGAAATGCTATGCATATATGTTACCTACAAGCAAGACCAATGGGATGAATACTTGCCTGTTGCTGAATTCACATATAACAATGTTAAGCAAGTATCAACAGGTTTTACACACTTTGAGTTAGATTGTGGACAACACCCCAAGACACCTCTAACCCTCGCAATATCAATCACAGTACCAACAGCTGATGACTTTATATATTACTGGAATACTATGATCAATATTGCCAAAAACACATTAATAAAAGCACAGGACTGCCAAACAAAGTATGTCAATCAACACTGCTGCCATTTAACATTTCAAGAAGGAGACCAAGTATTACTCTCCTTAAGGAACTTCAATAGTTCTATTAACCGGAACTGCCCTACAAAAAAAGTTGACATCAAGATTTGCCAGACTTTATACCATTACCAAGGTAATTTCAGAAACTGTATACAAGTTGGAATTGCCTACTACCCTGAAAATCTATCCTGTGTTTTATGTTTTACTACTCAAGCCATACAAGTTATCACTAGAGAAATTTGAAAGATCACCACCAGCCACATATATCCCTAAGATTGGAACAGAAGAATACAAAATAAAAACTATTCTGGACAAACGAGTTGTCCAAAACAAGCCACAGTATCTTATCAAATAGACTGGATACCCCTTACATGATGCCACTTGGAAACTCCAAGAAAATCTTACCAATGTCTAGAAGAAACTTCAAGAATTTGAGTCGACAAAAATGTCGAATTCTAAGAAGGGGTGAATATAACAATCTTGACCTGTAACTGCACCACGGGACCCTACTGTACCAAGTAATCCAAACACCTCGAAAGGTATCTGATCTGCCCTTGATGACTTATAAATTTGAGACACATTTCCAGATGACAGTTAAATGCATATATAGTATGATTCTGATCCTGACGATATGCCATGTCACCAAGATGCCACTAATTAATTATTATAAACTAATGTAACCAAATTAGAAGCATAAGGCCATAGAGCATACATATTGTTTATATTATTATCTTTTTATTTCCTTTTATATTTTTTTATGTTAATTAAGTACATATATCTCTGGAGGCTAAACCTTATATAGATATATATATTTTTATATTTATTTATTTATGTATTTTTATATGTATGAAGCCAATATGTATAAAAGGATGTCCTTTCAACTTTAATAAAGTTCCAACTATGTTGGCATTAAAATAATAATCACTTAAGTTTACTGTCTTTTGAAATCACTAACAATTTTATTAAGACTTTTACAATTGTACTTGCAAATATTGATGCAATATTACAACTTGTTCAACAATATAAAAAAAATCAAGATCTTATTAATTATAAACAACCTATCAAGCCAAACCAAAAAAGACTTTTGAATTCAAAAACAAAAAAACTTCTCAAAATTCAATAAATAATTTTATTTAGAAGTTCAAAAAGATATATCTAAAGCTTGTAACTTAAATTGAAGATATTTTTATCAAAGTTAAAAGAAAGAACAAACTATATTACAAGTCGGATATTTTTAAGTCACCATTAATATATACATCACAAAAAGATACAAGAACTTGTTTCAAATATGGCCAAATAGAATAAATTGCCTATAATTGTTTATTTGAAAGACCTATACCCTCTCATCAATATCAATAAAAAAACCAATATGTCAAGAAAGAAAAATGTATAAATTATCTTACAATTGAAGATATCTCTAATGAAAAAGTATTTAGTGAAGAAGAACTTGTATATATGGAACAGAAAGTCAGACTCTAATTCTATATGACCAATCAAAAAGAACAGAAAAAAAAAGTTAAATAATTAGAATCAACAAAAAAATTTAATCTAAGATCAAAAAAGAATACTACTTAACTGATAGAAATAGAAAATTCATTTGTTTATTATTAATCTTTTTCAATGCAACTTATTTCATTCAAGACAAAGAAGTCAAAATGAAATCTCAACTGTTTATGGTTGATCAGCTTACATTATATAATGTTTCTGAAGACATTCTTAAATTATAATCAAATGCTACTGTAAGACAAATACTCTAATATTTCAATCAATGAAAAAATCTTGTCAAGATTCTCAAAAGATCAAAAAAACAGTTGAAACTAATTATCTTCAATCAGAAAATAATTTAAGAAAGACATTATCAATTAAATGCTATGTGAGAATTAGAAGAAATTTTGTGATTACTAAGAATCCTAATGATTCTTTTAGATTTTGTATTCAATTCTTAAGTTTATATTAAATTTAATATATGGAATATACCCACTATCATTTTTAATAATGTTCTGAACCTTATACAATTCCCTGCAATTCTGTTCGATTTTAATTTTTGGAACCATAGTGATTGCCATCCCTGATTCAGGAGCTGTTGTCAGTATCATCACAAACAAACTGATATATAAGTTAGAATTGAAATCAGATACTCCATTTAAAACTATTGTTGTCATCACTATTAGAAATAAAGTCCATGCATTGGATCAGATTATTAAAGTTCAAATCTGTATTTAAGATCTGATCATCCTAATTAAGCTTCAAGTTATTGAATTTCAAAAGGAAACTTTTTTTCTAGAAATTGATTAATTCCAAAAGATGAGAGCCAAATGGAATTTTTATTTTCAAACCTTATAGATTTGACATTAGAACAAAACTGTCAAGATCACAACTATTCATTTTACTAATGAAACACCTTAATATATAATAGATTTTGAAAACAGTGATAATAAACTTAAAAAAATTGAGTATAATAATGAAGATTTGGAAGAACAAGAGATTTACTACTTTGACCATACTAAAAGAAATAAGAAATACAAAGAAAATAAAGAACTTAAAATTCAAATCGAAGAAAATCCAGTGTTTTACCTCTCTGATCACATGATTAATCAAGAAATAATATCTGAAATTTATCTAATAACTGAAGAACAACAAGAAATAGTTAACCAAATTATAAAAGTAAATAAAGATATATTTGTAAAACATATCTTTAAAGAAAGCCAAATTCAGATCTAAGAAGAACTATTGTAATTATATACTTTATTGATACAGAAAATGCAAAACTTATTAAGCAATATGTCTATAGAATATTACTAGATCAATAAGACTTTATCAAGAACAAAATTGGTAAGATGCTAAAGAAAGAAATCATTAGTTCTACTTTCAGTTCTTGGAATTTCCAGTTGTAATTGTATCAAAGAAAAATGGCAAGAAATAATTTTGTATTGATTTCTGAAAATTAAATAAAGTTACAAAAAAGAATATTTACCTTCTTCCAGTAATTGATAATCTTTTAGACTCTTTTCAAGGCATCAGATGGTTTACCTATTTTGATTTAGTAAATGGATACTGGCAAGTAGCCATAAGCAATAAAGATAAAAGGAAGACTACTTTCATCATGAAATATGGACTCTATGAATTCAATATCATGCCTTTTGAATTATATAATACTTTTGCCACTTTTCAATATCTCATGAATAAACTTCTTGAATCCTACAAAGGAAGTATACTTGAACAACATTACTATCTTCTTCAAAATCTTTCAAAATCACTATAATCATATAAACATTATCCTAAATGTTCTTTGCCAAGCAAACTTAAAGTTGAATATAGAGGAGTGTTATTTCTTTCTTGCCAGTGTCAAGCTTTTAGAACATGAAATTAGCCATGATATAATTATGCCAAATGATAATAAAATTATTAAAGTTAGAGACTTTTCAAAACTAACAAATTTTCAGACAACTTAGAGAATTAGCATCCTACTACAAAAAATTTATTGCCAACTTTTCAACTATTACCAAATTATTAAATAAACTTTTAGAAAAACAAATACTCTTTGAATAGATTGAGATGCAAGAAAGAGTATTCCAAATACTAAAATAATATCTAATTTCTGTATCAATCTTGAGATACTCTGATTTTAATTAATTATTTTATCTTTATACTGATACTTCTGATACTGGATTAGAAGTAGTACTTTTTTAATGAAAAAAAAAACAAGAACATGTCATTGCATATGCTAGTAAAAGTTTAACTAAACCTGAATGAAAATATTCTACTATTGAACAAGAATGGTTAGCAATTATCTGGGCTGTTAAGCACTTATATCAATATCTTGAAACTTATTACTTTTATTTGATAATTAACTACTCTACTCTCCAATGGTTAAAGATATTTGAACTTAAAGAAAGAAAAGTCAGATGGATTCTACATCTAGAACCTTACAACTATACTGTTATTTATAGAACAGAAAGAAAACATAACAATACTGATACCATGTTGTGTATATATAAAACTAAAAAACCAATTTATATGCTCCAAGAAAATAATAATGATTAAAATACTGATTATAATTTTGCAACTGCTAATTCTATTACATCTTATTATTCCCATCAAGAAGAATCACTATACAAAGTTAAATGGTTTATTGCAAGAAGATACTGCCTTATCTACAAAGAAAGAGCTAAAGACTATCATATTTATACTTTTTACAATTGGTGTAAGAATTATTTGATCAAAACAAATATTCTTTTAAAGATAAATACATCTGTAAAAAAAAACAAAAAGCAAATAATGTTCAATCAATAATAATCCAATTTATCCAAATTATCTTAAATAAAGTTCACCTATATTCTTTTTCAAAAAGAAAATTTTAACATCAACTTCATGATTATAACTATCATCAAATTTCAAAAACAAGATTAAATGATAAAGAATTTGAAGAACAAGTTCAACTATCAGATAATTATTGGTGGTTACTAAAACTTGAACAACCTTTCAAATAATATAGAGAAAATTTTAATAATTATTTTAAAAATTATTTTTGCAATTCAATCTAGTGGATAGATACCAATCCTATTACTTACTATTAAAATCTTTTTGAAAAACAATCAAAGAAATCTAACATAAAACTGAATTCAGATTAGATAGTCAGGGTTCTTGCATCCAAACTTCAACAACATGGAAACACAACAATATTATCAATTGAAAAATCTTATTATTAACAATAAATTAATAACAAACATTATCAATAATCAACAAAAATATTTACAATTACAAAACAAGTTTTTTGAAATCAAAAACAATCAACTTTACAAGAAAGACAAAAAAAGAAAAACTCAAAATTTCAAATTATCCAAAGGAGAAAACATTTTTCAATTTATTGACAACTTTTCCATTTCTCCTTTCATTTCTACACTTCAAGAATTGGCTTCTGCCAACAATACTATCTCCAATTTTACCAAAGCAAGATTTTCGCAAATAGTATAAAATTATTTCAACCAATTCAGAACACTTCTTAGGAGACTTTCTTCATATAATAATAGATATTTTGTACTGGTGCCTATCAAACTGCATCATGGAAATAAGAAGCAGCAAAAAAATTCTTCAAGAAATATTCAACTATCTAAGAAGAATAACAAAGATCAATTTCGCTTCAATAATATTAAGAATTAACAAACTAATACAAGACAAATTAATTCAAATAAGATATACCAGTTCCAAATCCAATCCAAGATTTGATGACACTCTTCAATGAATCAAGCTACCACTTCACTTCTCTGAAAGTTCTCTAATCAACAATTTGCAGTTAGACAGCAGTATCCGATAGTGCAAGAAAATCCTAAGTATCACAAAGACCTATATAATCTGCGAAAGCTCATCAGTTCTAAAAACATTTGATTACATTCACAAATCTTATGGCCTTAAGATTATCAATAAATCCAACCAAAAAATAAAAAATTCCAAAGTCAATAAGTACAGCAATCTCATTGCCTTCAGAATCAAACTGTTTTCAAGAACTTTTCCTATAAGAGAAAACCTTCATAAACTATATCCAGAACAATATCCTGATCCATATTGTCCCTGATATAATCTACACATTGAGGATATCAAACATGTCTTCAAATACCTATTAGTTTTAGGAGATATTAACCAACTTATCAACACTATCAACAATATTTTTTACCTTAATAAAAACCACAAGCCAATCTTATATACTTGGCAGCTAACAAAACTGACATGTGGCATTACTGACAATATCTTCTTCACTACCAACTTCTTCAACTAGGTCGAAGTCTCAACCAAGATCTTAACTTATCTATATAAATCAATCTGGATATTTTGCTGCACCACAGCAAACACTTCTCTCCTTACTGATATCAAATAAGACAATAACTTTCACAGCAACATATCAAAACAAGTGACCAAAAATCCAACCAAACCCAAATATTTCAACAATTCCATCATTTCAATATCAACTACTATAGATTTATCTATATTAGTTGTTAATTCTTATATCCAAAGCAGATTTAATTTTACTAAGTGCATTTCCAAATTAATTTCAGACTATTTTAATTTTTTTCCATTCAATGCTAAGTAGGTAATCATAGCTGCTTGGAGCCTCTTGACAAGATATATTGTTTTAAAATTTCTTTTCCATATTAGTCTAATGGTTACTGTAGGCAAGCTAGCATTTAACTCGTTGTACTATTACACATAAAAAATGTTGTTTCTTTTATAATATATATCTATTACTATATAAATTAAATAAAGAAATGATGTTTATCTACAAAAAAAAAAATAAAAAAAATCAAATATTAATAATTTTTTATTTGAATTTAGTTATTATTAAAACTTGAAACTAAAAAAAAAATAATTAAGTTTGAATTAAAAAGAATTTTTGTTCTTAATAATAATAATATAATGTTTTTTTAAAAAAAAATCAATTTAACAATTTTGTTAAAAAAGTTTTTCATAAAAAACTGTATTTATATTGATAATCTATATAATAAAAGTATACTAAATTAAAATTTGATATAAATAATAACATCTATTGAAGCATTGATAAATTAAGTTATAATAAACAAATTATTGTTATTATTATTATATTTAAATTGCAAATAAGTATCAAATGTGAAATATTTTTAAATTTAGGTTTATTGTCATTACAACTAATAAATAAATAATTTTATTTTAATATATTGATTTATAAATTAATTACTGTAATATTTTGACTGATTTGCTGTATATTCAATAATATAGATACCGTAAATGCAAATTTAAAAAACAAGGTTTAACATAAAACTTATAATAAGTTGTAATTTTAACAAATTTATCTTGTCAAAGCAATAGAGAAACATTCCAGATTTACTATTTATTAAATAAAATAAGGAATATCCTTAGGAATTATGAAGAGCGAACATTTGCTTTCAAAAAAAAAAAATTATATATACTATATATATATATATATTGACATATGTTATGTCCTATACAAGAAACGTAAATTACATGCGATTGAAGTTTAGGGAGAAGTTATGTATATGGTTGAATCGAGGATGAGATTAGAATATACAAGTGAGGAGGCTAATCCATCGTAATTCTCACCCTTGAAAATGTCCATGTTTTACAAAAATTAGATTCATCAAATAAAGTTTTCAATGTCAGGATTAGAACGTGGTTTTTCTGCTCCCTCCATCTTGGTGACCTTGAAAATTTCGCACTCTTCGATATCAAAAAACATTTTGGATAAATTGGAAGCATTGGAAGTGTAAAAAGAGGGCATGAATACCCCACTATTATATTTCAATATCAGGCGTAAATCTCCAAAACACGGACCGTCTTCAGATAAGAAATTACGATATAATACGTCAAATTTACTCAATCGACACCTTGTTATTTCAGACTTGTTTTCTCGGTTATCGAAAAAGAAAATAAAATTATCCTTCATACTTATTCCTTCAGGTTTGTAAATATTCTTATTATTGGTGTGAAGTCCATAAGGATCGTAACCTCCGATCAAACATCGTTGACCAGCGACCTTCGCTATTGCAAGGGTAGGTCCTTTTTGATTACACTTTTCCGAATAACTACTGAATCCATCTCGAGATAACCGGTAAACAAGATCAAACTTACACCTACACGGGATCTTTGGCTGTTTTTCATCTCGTCTTGCCGATCCGCCAATCCATTTTATAAAATGAGCAGCATGAACGTGATTTATGAGATTTGAATTTTTGAGACCCTGAGAACTGCGAGCCCTATACTTTGTCAAATACCATTTGAGGGTATAATCTTCAGTATCTTGGGGTAATATCCTCTCGTATGGCAAAATTTTAGAATGAAAATCGTTTCTTGATATCTCAGAAAATTGGATTAGAGGAATGAGGTTTCGAATTGTTATTCCGAGCATTCCAAATTCATCATCAGACCAACTTTTTAGGAGTTCATTGTCAAGATTAGGATGTTGACTCAACGCCCATTGAATGATAAGATTCCAACGGGTGATGTGATCAAAGGCCATGTTTTCTTGTCGAAGAAATCCTACAAGCACATGCTCCTCGATACAGCACAAATCTTCAGCTTCTAGTAGCCATTGAGGGTAAGCGTTGATCTTGTTAACCAAATATTTTCGCAGTTTTTGATAAGAATCCATTCCAAATATTGTGCTCATCACTGGAACACAATCTTGATCTTGCCAAAAATCCATGTTCTCCCCAATGTCATCCGGTACCTTCTCCAACAGATCATCAAGCATGAATTCATCGGCCGCACTAAAAAGTCCATATATATCATCCGCATCTAGCTCATCTAATTTCAATTCTTCTGTATACAAATATCTGCAAAATCGAAAAAAAAAATTAGTTAAAAGACGATATTCTGTTAATGATGCACAAGATTTCTGGAACTTACTTGAGGATGACATCAAATACTCGTGGTTTTACATTTGGTTTCTCGAGATAAAATTTATCGCCATCTTTCCTTGCCCATTCGTGTGAAAGGGCAATACGAAAATAAGCGGAACGAGAGCTCAAGATGACAGACCCTGCTTTAAACTCTTTTACGTCAGGTTCCTCGCCAACTTTAATAATTGTATTATAATCGTCGTCACCATAATCACAACGATCGTCATTAATATTTTCAGCAGTACTTTCCATTACTTCGGGTTCATTATTTTTTTCTAAAATGTTATTTAAATCACTCTTTGTCACAAAATTACTTTCCAAATTAATATTTACATTTTCTAATGAGAATTCAACATCATCACGGTTATTAATAATGTCCTGCTTTTCATTAAACATTTGCGTAGAATTTAAAGAGGTGTATGTAGTAGCCATCTGATGATTTGAAAATGGTTTGTTCTATAGCGTAAACATTGTGGATTATATCATTTACTTTGTAACACGTGTCGGGAATCAAAAGTAAATGATTTTCTTCCAAATTTAACGAGATGGCGGTTGAGTGAAAATTTTATTTTCCTGATCTACAGACAGGTCCTCATCGTGCATTATTAATTTTACCAAAGATAGGAATATGGCGTACAATGCAATTTGATGTATCAATTACTTACCATATACATGCTAATTCTTGATTATAGTATGACTTGTACTTGTGTAGAGCGAAACGAAATTATTAATGCTATTCTAATTTGTTTGTTTATCGAAAATGATTTTGGCAACTTTATATTTATGAAAATTTCAAGTCATTTTTTCTTTTTTCCACCCTTTCATCTGCCGATGAAACTGGTGGTATACAAATTGCGCGAATTTGCCTAAAAAATAAAAAATGCGTAACTTCTTGATCGACCTTATCAAAAAAAATCCTTTATGCATACATAGAGACCAGATTGGCGTCAAAAAAAAAAAAAAAAATGTAATATTGGTTGTCCAAAAAAATTTTTTTTTTTTAATTTTTTTTTTTTTTTATGACGATTAAAATGATTAGGTGCACCTTAAACCTATGATTTAAAAAAACTAAAGCGGCATAGTTTAAAGCCACTAATGTGTACACCCATGATAGTCACAATATATGTAAGGGAAGAAATGGTGAACAATGCCAAAATTCCATCGTTGAGGCCTTGTGGAGGAAACATATGTAATTTGTTTATTTATTGATTATGTGGAGAAGAACAATGTTGATAACCCCATTGTTTACAAAATAAAAAGAACCTTATGTACTTATGTTTCTTCTTCTTATTACACAAGCTTATGTTTAGGTTTTGCGTTCCAAAGTTTAAAAAAAATTTTCGTTATTCCACCTTTCAATTGGTAAAAACAGCAATAAACATCATACCTACAGACCTCGTGTGCAACAACTGCAGACCTATCACAGTTTCCCTAAAGATTTATAAGGAAGAGTGGAGATGATAAGTTTCGGTCTAAGTAAAATATAATCATTACCCCACTGATTTATTTATATATACTTGCTTGACACTCGGATACTCGCTAGGCAAACAACTTCTAGTCCATCGAATAAGCTTGTGCCACAAATATTGACCGCATCTGTCACAGAGAATTCGTAAATATTTTTTTTATAAATTAAACTATATACGTAATTATTTTTTAATATTATTTTATTTTTATCAAAGATGGATATTAAATGCAAACTTTATTTAAACAAGCTATGTTATTGTTATTTATTAACTCAACTTGCAAAAGCCATATCCCTTAGTACTTTATTTAAATAACATGTAAATATTCAATTTATTGAAAATTCTATTTATGTCTATACAGTTACAAAAGAATTACGTATATTGATTTGATTTTATATTGGCTTGATACAATTCACTTACTTATTCAAAGGTACAAGCAGAAATAATCATGTCAAGATTTTATTTCTAAGAAACGTAATAAAGAATTTTTTTAAAATCCGAGTTTGTGTTTCAATAATGTTATTATATGTTCAAAAAAAATCAAAAAAAAAAAATTTTTTGTTGAAAAATTTTTTAACAATTTTAAAACTCAGATTATTAAAATAAATTTATATTATTATATACAATTAAATAAGTCATTTTATTTTTTATTTTAAGTTGTCCAAAAATATTTATAAAACTTATAAAAGTAACTTATTACTTTAAGAAAAAAAATTTTTTTTTTTTTAAGTAAGTAAACATCAGTTCTTTATTTGATTTGTATACTGTATGTCAGGGTATACATTGTGAAAAAAACAGCATCTCTTATGCACTATTGCGATAAGTTAAATGTTAGCTTGCCTACAGCAACTATTTGACTAATATTGAAAAGAAAATTTAAAACAATATATCAGTACCAAACAGTTATGAATACCTACTTAGTATTAGGAAGGAAGAAATTAGTCAATGATGGGATTAAATTTCTAATACATTTGGTATAGTTATATTTATAGTGGATAAAAGAGTTAGTAACTATAGTAGGTAAGTCAACAATAATTTCTTGTGAAGAAATATTGGTAGATAAGGTTTTGTCTTGTGGACTGTGAATACTACTTTAAAAAATTTTTATTTTTGAAAATAAATAATACATATATATATATATATATTATATTAAAATAAAGTCTTGTTTTAAATATTTAAAAAAAAATTAATAAAAAAAAAACATAAAACTTGATAATTTAATTTTTTCCTTTAATTTATAATTTTTATATAATATATAAGTAATATAAAAAAATATAATATTTATTTACTTATAAAATATATTACTTTATAAATATATCTTATTATATATTAATATTTTTATAGAATTAAAAATATATTTGTAATATATTGCATATATATCTTTTATTTATTATTTATTATATATAATTTTATTCAATTTCAAATTTAATTTTCAAAATCAAGTTAAAAATAAATAAAATTTCCTAAATAAATAAAAAATTTTAATTATAATAAAAAAAAACATATAAATTAAATAAAATTTAACATGAATATAAAAGTTTATTGTAATAAAAAAAACTCTTTCCTGCAAATCTCAAATTTCCTAAAAATTTTCTTTTTTGGCAACTCTCTAAAAAAAAACACTTCACAGAAACATCCAAGGAAATACTCAAAGGAAAACTCCACAATACTCTCTTGAAAACAAAGAAGA
>CAJVPV010001553.1:0-15485 GCA_910591835.1 Acaulospora morrowiae | reverse complement strand
GTCCTCTCTTGGTAATGGTAGTTGCCATAACTCTTGCTTCTCTAGTAGCATTTATTGTTTTCCTCTCTGTACCTCTTCCTCTTCCCGCACTTGACGTTGTTGCTTGACTGACTCCCATATTTCTTCTCACTTTCCTTCCGCTTTTCAAGAATTTCCTAAAAAGGCAATTTATTTCGTGTGGGAAAGAGTTTTTAATTACAAATATATTATACAACAATCAATTATATAAACTTTTATATTATTTTTAACAATGGAATTATATTTTATGAGCAAAAATACTATTATTAAAGAAAAAAGATAGCTAAAGCTTAATCAATGTGAATAAAAGAAATTTTATTTTGAGTAAAAGTGAAATATTAGGAAGTTGTATTTCATAATTTGATAGCTTATACTAATACTCTACTATTGTATTGGAGTTATATCTAACTATTGAAAAAGAAGTCTTAAATCTAGATAAATATATTGTATTTATGCCTTACAGAAAAAATTATTGAATAAATCTCTAAACTCTATTATATATCACTATTAAAATATTTTTCTTATTATAAAATATCAACAATATGTCTCATCTGATATTACATATTTAAGAAGTATATAGATAATTTTATTATATAAATATATTTCTTTTCTAATCAAACTTTTTATATATTTTTCACAATGGTGATCCTGTCTGAAATATTTTTTTTTTTTTTATTTTTTAATAAATAGTTTCTTATATTTTCTTGTCTCAAGATTTTTTAAATGATATATCTGTTTACAGTAGCAGATCAATATATATAGTCATATATTTCATTTTTTTTTTATTTTGTATAAAATATATTATTTTTTAATTAATAAAGTATAAAAAAGGCCTTACTTAGTATTAAAAAAATTTAATTTAGTATAACAAAAAAATAAATAAACTTAATTTAATTTTTAATTTTTAATTTTTTTTTAAAAAAACAAGTTTTATAATAAAAAATAAGTTATTTATTTAATTTATATTATTAATTAATTGTTTTTTAATAAAACAAATTAAAAAAAATTATTATTTATTTTATTTTAATAATTAATAATAAAAATTAAATAATTATATTATAAGTTAAACTTTATATTGAATTATTCCAGTTTAGTTAAACTATATAATTTATATTTTTATTTTAATAAAATCCAAAAGCAATTTTTTTTAATTAAAAAATAAATAAAGTTTTTTTTTTTTTTTTTAAATATTAAAGTGAGGCATTACTCATAATCTTTATTAATATGGTAAAGTTCAACTTGTATACGATTAATAATAAGATATGAATTATATTACTATAGATATTAGTCTACCACCTATATAAGATAGATATATCATTGAAAAACCTTTAAGCAAGAAAAACTTGAGGAACTATCTATTGTAAAAAATAAAAATACAAAAAACATTTCAGACAAGATCGCCATTTTGCGTTTAGGTATTATAAAAGAGTGTTGTTGATATGTAAATATTGTGATTGTTGTTAGATGTGGTTTTTGAACGTATTACATGGGTTCAGTCAGATGTTGGCGCTGTGTAAGCCACATGTAACTCTTATGTTTGTGTTTGGAAGTGTGGATTGTGGTTGTTGTCTGGTGATTGGTTAGTTTTTATGTTGGTGGGTTGGATATTGACACCGATTCTAATGTTATTTTGTGTTGTATTGTTGTTAATAGTTGTTGGAGCCATACTGGAACCCGCGCAGGGCACTGGTCACATACTCTCCCAATCCAGTAGGTTGTTGTATTGTTTTGATATAAGAGAGTAGTACAAAACGTGATTGGTGTTTTGTGTGTCATAGATCTTTTGATGGGGATAAACTGATTTCGGTTTTTTGTGTAAAAAAATTTTGTGAAAAAAATTTGGGAGTTTTGGATGTATAGTATTGGTGAAAACTAATAACTAGCCAGAGAATATGGAGAATCTTTCACTAGTCATTATCAGTAGAAAACAAAAACTCTGAAAAAATAAAATATCGTCTCTTGTATATATTTATATTTGAGTGTTGTTTGATTGTTTTTTAAGAATTGTGATTATTTGTGTGAAGGAAGACCTAAACATGAAAAAGCTTTTTATTCATCTTCTAATGGCCAAGCTATTTAACCAATACCTTGCAACAGGTATTAGACCTTTTTGAGCGGGAACAGTAACGTCTCCCCAAGAGTTCATTGCTGGCACTCCTGCTGTTCAATAGCAGTCCTTAGGATTATACCTCCCTCCCTAAAAGATATAATCCACTAGTCAAAGTTTCTTGGAAGAAAGAAGATTTCCTAAAAAGGCAATTTTCATGAAAGGAGTTGTTTATGGGAAAGAGTTTTTTTTTAAAATAAATAAAGTTATTAAAAATAAGTATAATATTAAATATAATTTTTTTTTATAAGTTAACTTTAAATTATTAACTTGAAAAAAATAATAATATTGTAATAATAAAACTTTTGAATATTAAATATATCAATATATTATCTTTTTATTAAAAGCAAATCAAATCAATTTAAATATTATTTATTATTTAATATATAATTTATATTATTTTATAAATAGTTTAATAACAATGGCAGCTTGTTTAATTAAAAAAATTTTATATTAATATTTGTTTATTTTTAAGACTTTAAAAAATACCAAACTGAAATTAAAATGATATTGAAATAGTATTGAAACAATACTGATCTATAGTAAATTTAATATATGAATTGTAATATACTCATATAAATTTATAATAATTAAGTATTAATCTAATATCTAAGTAATATAATCAAAAGCTCTACTTATTTTCTTGTTTTTTTTTAAATTTCAAGTTATAAATACTTAATGGATTTTTCACAAAAATTAATAAATACAGTATATTGTTTTTAAGCTCTACTATTTTAATTTTAAGACAATGCAATATATATATTGCATATATATAATTAATATACTAAACTAATATAAAATAAACTTTATATGTGATGCGGTGTGATGATCGTCCGGTTGGTGTTACAATGATCGTTTGAAGAAAAAGATGAAAAAGGTGATAAGGTGTCTGCTTTCGAGTAAGATGGCTTGGTGATCGTTTCTCCATGGTATCTGGTGTCTCTTCCTGTCAAGATGGCTGCCTCTACAGAGTTTTATTTACCGCAATAGGTACTACCCCAGTTCCCCCTTTCACTTCCCTTTATAATATTCCCGGTTAAGAAATAGAACACAGTATGCTAATACAGAAGTAGGAAATCTTGATGGGATTATCGATGTGGACACTAACGTGTGGTGTAAGTGTGTACGACCATATCCCTATATGTAGGAGTTGTGCCCTGCTTGGCATTTATGCCCCTAGATTTGGCAGCTTAAGCCAACCAAGCTCTTTTGAAGTGTCTATTGGAAGATTTAGGAGTCGCGCCCCACTTGGTCAGCAACCGAGCCCCCAGATTTGGTAGTGTGTACCAACCAAGGACAGATTTCGAAGTATTTACTAGGAAGTGCATATATATATGGATCCCTTCTGCAGCTGCATGAGCCGAAGATGAGATTCAAGCAAGATGATCTACAGAAAATTAGCATGTGTTGGTTAAGAAATGTCCTCAAAAAAGCCTAAATATGGATTCACCCCTGAGGTGTAAAGTTGGTATTTGGGTAGAAAATGGACGGATAGCATCAGTTAAACTAGACAATTCATGTGTTGACCATGTAATCTATAAAAATGATTAATAAAAGTCTCGCGTGTATCGCACTTAGCCCCCCCCCCCAAAAAAAAATAAAATAAAATAAACTTTATATTTACAGAAAATAAGTTTTAATAAGTTTGATTTTCTTTGATTCAAAAACATATTTAATTTTAAAAAACCATTTCTAGTAATTTTATAATTTTATAATTATTGATCATACTTTTGAACATGTAAAAATAATTTAAACAATAATAATTTAATTTAAGCAAACAAAATACATATATTCTTTACCAATTACTGTAATTACAGATTAATATTTATTATTTTTCTTTATGTATTTTTTTTTAAATTAAAAATAAATTATTGTTTAATTTATTTTTATAATATTTGTTTATTTGTTTATCTCGCTTAAAACTTTTTTAGAATGAAGGTACGGTTACCGTAGCTTCGTAGTGATAAAGTTTGCGGAATTCTTAAAAAAAAAAATAGCAGAGAATCTGTATGGATGTCTATCATATTGTAAGTTTGAATAAACTATACCCGAGTGCAAAAAAAAACAAAACAAAGAAACGTAATTTGCCACCGATAGAAAAATTCAGAGTAAATACTGTATATATAGTTTTTTTTTATTTTGATTTATTTTGATATGTACGTAAGATGTAAAATCGTGCATTCCTTGACATATCGTAATATGCCGTGTTGTTTAATCTTAGATCTTATTGAAATATGTAAAATATTTTGATTAATGAAAATTTTTGTAAGAAGACTTCGCATCCGAGTAATATCTTGATCCGTTGCCTTTTATACAAAATAAGAATTGCCAAATCTAACCGTGAAGATCATGCATATTTCTGATAATATTAATATAAACATTATAACCGTCAGGATTACAAGCACATCTATTTAGAAGGAAGCTGCATAGAAGGAATTGGGTGTGTGCATAATTAAATTAAAAATTTCCACAATTGGTCAATATTAATTATTGTGTTGCGAGAGTTCGGATAGGCATTTGCTCGGAGTAAGACAACGCTGTGGTTAATGTTGTGAATAACACGCATGATTACCTAAAATTAACATGCATTTATATACATGCAAAATTTCCATCGTCAATTCTTTCATCGACTCATTAAAAAAGTTTTTTTTTTTTCCTTCCCTCGAGAACCTACTCGAAATCCACCAACACATATTCTTGACCATATCAAGAATTGTGCCTACTTCTTCCCTCATTATCAACATCCTTTCCCTCCATAAAAATGGCTTTGTCCTTAAAAAGAATAACCCTCTTTACAGTGGCTATCTTAATTGTGGTCCAATTCATAGAAGCTGGAAGCATTCCCTACCGTCGCCACCGCCGTTACCACCACCACCACACAACCACCTTCCACACCACCCCCCACACCACCTTCCACACCACAACACGCACCACCCCCCACACCACCTTCCACACCACAACACACACCACCCCCCACACCACCTTCCATACCTCCACACACACCACCGCGAACACCTCCACACGCACCACTCCCCACACCACCGCCAATACATCCACACGCACAACCGCTAATACATCAACACGAACCACCGCCAATACATCCACACGCACCACCGCTAATACATCCACACGAACCACCGCCAATACATCCACACGAACCACCGCCAATACATCCACACGCACCACCGCTACCACCGCTAATACATCCACACGCACCACCGCTACCACCGCTAATACATCCACACACACCACCGCTACCACCGCTAATACATCCACACGCACCACCGCTACCACCGCTACCACCGCTAATACATCCACACGCACCACCACCGCTACCACCGCTAATACTTCAACCAATACATCCACACGCACCACCGCCACCACTTCCACCGCCACCGAAACCTCCAAATACCCTATAGATCTCAGTACGACTAATGTTTGTCGGTCATTTACAGATGATTTCAGTCAGTCACGTATTGTGGAATTCTATAATTATAATGGAGATCCCGAATCGGCGGATTGGATCAATCTTAGCGGTTCTCCGAATGCGTACACTTTGGATAACAACCTGCAAATCCATTTATTTAAGCCACAGGGAGATCAGCAACGTGTGAATTCTTCTCAAGGACCCTATAATAAGGTTGTTGGTCTAGGCGCAACGCTGAATAGTACATATAAAATGCACTATGGAAAAGCCGAGATCACTATGAAATGTATTGGGGTTGGTGGAGTAGTCAATGCTTTTATCGTAAGTATGAAGTGTTTTAAATAAGAGGTTATAAAAAGAACAAATTATTCAAAATCACAATAATAATTTATTCACTTAAACTATTTAGACCATGGCGACGAACGGTGACGAGATCGATTGGGAGATGGTAGGCAAAGATGTGAGTCACGGTCAAACGAATTTCTTCTGGAATAATGACATGCTCTATGGTGTCAACAGCCGGACCCATTCCGTTCCCGGAGGATCAATCAACACAACCTACCATACTTATGGAATTGATTGGACGCCTGATTCGCTTACTTGGTCTATCGACGGTGCACCTGTGCGTACCCTGTATCGCAAAGACACCTTAGAAGATGGAATTTATAAATATCCTAGCCATCCCTCTTACATACAATTTGGGGTTTGGGATGGTAGCGGTTCACCATCCTTAGCTAGTTGGACAAATGGGCCCATCGATTGGAACGAACAACCTTCTGTGTTGACCAATGTAATTTCAAAGATCAAGATTACATGCGATTCTACTTATAATAAGGTTGTCAGTTAAACAACAAGCTCGGTGGTTGTGTACATTGGAGGAAGGTGTCAGACAAGGAGTGTCATGATTGTTTATATTGTCTGAACAGTAAAAAAATGATATATTTATTAGTTTCATCGTCTGGACATTTTAAACCTGCAATGAATATTTTAGCATTTAGAATTACCCTTTTCATTCATCCACACCATGTTCGACCACTAATCATCACAATTATTCTCCTTTATAGATTAGATTACAGTTTCCCTAGATAATAATGCTAATTTAATTGTAAATTATTTTTTTGTATGATCCTGACACAAGTAAAAATATTGGAGCCTTCGTAGTTTTCGTTGAATCATGATTGATTACAATGTTGGTTGTGACTTGATTACAGAATCTGTCAATATTCCTCCAAATAAACGTATCTCCTAAAATACGAGTTTAAAAAGGATGCTACCATAAATAAATCCAAACGGTATTATTGTTAAACGCCGCCATATGTGTAAAATATGTGTAGAAAAACATGAGATAAAAAATTAAATCACGACAAGAAATAAGTCTTGACACGCTTCAAATTCCATAGAGCTTGTGTAGGTGGGTTTTTGATTTTGGATCGTCATAAAACGTAACGATGCTAAGATTGTATGAATTCTGCTTTTTAACGACTCATGGAACGCTGGATAAGACATTAACACTCGTGACCGTAAATGTGATATCTGTCAAGTGAGAACACGTGACTAATAAGCAGGATATCCAGCGGCGAAACTTTCGTTGTTTACAGTATATGAAAGAAACGTGTGAAAGCAACTTATTATTAATGCAATTACAGTATTTACGATTTTTCATAAGAAAAAAAAAAGGTAATTTCACGATGAACACAAGTAGACCTGTACTTTGCACATCCAAAGAAATTAGAGGTTTGTTCAAGGGTTCATTTGAGTCGATAATGATAATTTTGAAATTACTTAATTTTTATTTTACTTTTAATGTTTATTCTAAAAAAAAAAGGATACTCCAATAATGGTTAATTAATACTGCATGTTTGTAAATGAACATAATTCATTCATTCATTCAGAATTTTACTGATGTTTCATCATTGCCTCTATATAAAAATAATTCTATTCTTCTCATTCATGACCATCGACGCTAGGGGTTAGCAATTGATATCAATTTGCATATTTACAGTATTTCCCGTAACAAAAAATCCTCCTTCATCCGCAAAACCAAAGAATCTAAAATCTTTATTAAATACCAAATAAATAATAAGCGTTACCTGTGCTTTCAATTGAAAGATCCAAACATAAAGCACGACCAGGGGTTATTTTATCAAAACCTCTATCCTTGTTTGACGTGAAATATTCGATTGTAGAAAGATGACTAGAAGCATGCTCCTTGCACTGGAATATAATATAACGAGACATAATGAGAGTCATTTCGAAGTAGTGTGTCATAATAGTGTTGTGGCACGTATCTTGCAACAGTCGCCACACTCCTGAGATTCAAAATGTAAAAACTCTGGTTAGTTTCAAAAAGAATAATACATTGTTATAGTATCTTCATGTCTAATTTTATATAATACGGTGATAAATAAGACTCTAGCCGTTCATCATTGTATACTTCTTATTAGCAGAGGATATAATTAGTATTCATTGTATCGATAGATAGACAACAACAATAGAAAATTGTTATTTTTGCCATTTTTGTTGCACGTTTTAATGGTCAGGTGAGGATTTTGATTTGTCATTGAGTGTCAGCCAATCACATCCAGTTTTAGGTTTACCTAAACCTTAAATTAAAGAACAAGAAATGTCCGTGTGTCTGACACGACGATAGTCAGGGGAGACAATGTTTCAGAGGGAAAGTCGAAAAAAAGAAAAAGAAATGGGAGTACAAATCTAGAATTTGAATTCAAACTTGTAAACATCATATAGCGTGATACGCACGACGGTTGTGTTATGTTCATTAAGCAAAATGGCATCATTTTAAACGGAAGTGCTCGAAACTTTCACCAATATTTTTGAAAAGTCTTTTATATTATTATTTATTTTTGAAAAGAAAATTAATTTTTAGTAAAATTATTTTTACATATTATCCTTTCTAAGGAGATTTTTTTTTTTTTTTTCAAAAGAATGAAAATTAATTTTGATTTAAGGTGGATTTTAATAGTGAGTATTTTCAACCCGTGAAAACACTCATCTTTTTTTTTTTTTTTTTACATACACTTTCTATTTCCTCCCGCATTTGGTCGGTGGAAATTGGCTTATTGCTAATATCTTTCTTGTTTTTAATTTTTAAGAGTCTTAGATTTCAAATTGAAAGGCTCGGGTTTCCAGCGATGTTGATATCGATACCCGAGAGCCTATTCAACAGTTTCTGAAACTTTTCCATAATAAGTCATGCCCCTCCTCCCGGGAGGCTGACAGTAAGGGTTGCATATCGGAGGTGACAAATGAACTTTTTCGCCTACGAATTTTTTCGCGTCGCTTAAAATCATTGAGTTCAAATTTAGGGGGTTGCCCTAAATCCAAACTTCTCCTCGATTCCATTGAGAATGCACTGGTGATATTAATTTCCAAAGATCTATTCGTGTCTATGTTATATTCTTCATATCTTCCCATCATAAAATATGTTCTTCCTCGGACCTCTAACGCTTCGGAATTATCTGGCTCGATTTCCAAGGATTTGTTTAAATCGGCAAGGGATTCTTCGTATTTTCCCATCCTCTGATAGATTTCCCCACGGACTCTTAAAAATTTGGGATTATTGGGTTCATTTGTCAATAATTTGTTTAGTGAATCGAGGTTATAACTGACTTTGGGGAAATTGGAAAGATTCTTTAGCAAGAAGTTCATTTTTTTCGAAAGTGTATGTGCTTGATCCATGCGCATTTCACGGCACTATATATAAGAATTGTGACTTGAAACTCTGATACAGGGATTCGAAACTCTCTTAAATTTAGCCGTGCGTACAACAGGTTACACCATAGTCTGTTAACAGATCAATACAATCATTTTTATTAATAGCGGGATAAACAATACACTGGATCGAGGAGTGAGTTTCACCGTCCAATTTGGGTTAAATAGCAACAGGAGAAAAGGGAAACTTTGATTGTTTATGTTTAGACTCGGACCCTAGTAATTCCTATCGGTTTCACAAATAAGGCAATAGGATGATGGATCCTGAGATGTCGTCTCGTTTTTAAACATTCTCGGAAATGCGTTACACGAGCACAACTCCCAGACGTTTTTTTCGGTCGAGACTATCCCAATTTTGAATTCTCGGTTCTCATCATGTGATCTCATAGTATCGTAGTGGATAGAGTCGATAAAAATTTTTTTTAAGACCATCCCAACTTTCAAAGAATATAATTGATATCTTAAATTTTTTGCTTTCACCGCAAAGAACCACAACACAGTAAAAGCTTGCATTAGTGCTTGTTAAAAATGTATATTTATTTTTTTTTTTTAAAAAAAATAATTTATGAATGTATTTTTTTGTTTCGAAAATCCAATGACACGAGAATAAAAATTTTTTTTTTCTTAATTCCATTCCTCAAAGGCATTGATGCTCGTATCTCATAACGATTGTCTTATTGAAAATACAATAGATCTTTTTAGAAAATCAAATGCCCGCCGTATACGGTATGCTGCACGTATGATACATTTTGTTCACGCACAATAATGATTGTTAGATTAGATCCGATGGCCGAATAGACCGAACGATTATAAGGTCATAAAAGAAGAATGTTTCAGTAATTTGGGTTAGCGCGTAAAATAATACGAATTTTTGCTTAGTCGATTATCATAAAAGCATTCAGCCTCGATAAAGCAATTTCATGAATGCACTGCATATGCCCATGTCCTTATTTTCTGGAAATCATTTTACATGCACACATTGCTTAGCTTTGCATCAGCAGTTTGAACAAAAGTTTGAGCTTTACAATAACAATAAACACATAGCACATGTATCTTCCAATCAAGATAACATAAAAAATTTTATTAAATTTTTAATTACCCGTATCCATTTATCACTAAAAAAGTATCGATCGCTCAACACTCGGTCACGGAAAAATTCGATCAATCAAATCTCAGCATTTTTTTTTCTTTCAATCATCACGATTTTGTTTATTTTTTTAAAAAAATTTTTTAAATTTAAATAAATATTGTGTGTTTGCGGGTGGGACTCTCCATCAATCGATCCATCCATTCCATCCATCCATTCATTCATTCATTTATGACACAAAAAAACCATTGTATCAAAATACCCAAAAATACGTTAAAAATGAATTTACCATCTAGAAATCAGAATAGAATTCTAAATAAATACACAATATGTAGTATAGATACAGTATATCGATCTATTGTATTTAATAAGCAATTAATCGATTTATTGTAGGGTATTTTAAAAATTTTATTGATAAATTGCTAAAACGTATACACAAAAAAAGACATTGTTATATACAGTAAGATGATAAAATAAGAAAATTGGTGGTTGGGCATTTTTTTTATTGCAAATAGACATTATATTTTGAAGGTTTTTTTTATTATTAAATATGAGTTTATGGTTATTATATTAACAGTTCTTACTGTATGTACTGTACAGTCACCACGGAAAGTGACGCCCGATTTTTATTAAAATGAAATTTCGGGTATGTCACTTGATTTATTTGATTTATACATTATGCAACATAAATTTTTTTTTTACAGATGACTAATACTTTGTTGGTGCCCCGTTTACCTTCAATACCGCTTCGATTCTTCGCGGCATTGAATCCACAACCCCCCTCAAAATCGACATATCAAATTTAGACCACTCTTCTTTTAGAGCAGTCTTGAGCTCGTCCGTAGTTTTAGGAAAATTTTCTTTTTTCTGGATATTGTCTTTTAACAATTTTCAGATATTCTCTATTGGATTAAGGTCGGGTGAGCTTAGGATTTCGTCCAATTTCTTGGCAATTTTCTCTGCACTCATAATTTTGGCAAGAGCAAGTATTTTACCCTTGTCGATCGAGGTCATTTGGGTACGTGCATTAGTCATATTTGCATGCCCAAAATTTTCGCCTAGGAGTCGAGAAAGAAGTAAACAACAAAAAAGGAAAAAACTTACATAAATAGTTATGCACGTGGTGACACATGTAAATCGGGCGTCACTTTCCGTGGTGTGGTCTATTGTCATAAAAATGGAATTTTTTTTTTTTCAAATAATAAAACAATTAATTGGATCTTTTATGATCTGTTATTTTTTTTTATCAACGATGATATTATTATTTTATTTATTTTTGAATATTTTTTTTTGTTTAATATTATTTTTATGATATTCAATATTTATTGAAACTTATTGTTATTTTATTAAAGTTTAATAACTTTTATTATATATAAATGTAAAATATTCTGTACCTGTTTTGTTTTAATAAAATAATAATAATAATTTTTTAATAAATTTTTTTTTATTATATATAATATTATATTTTTGATTTATTTATATAAATATTAATTTTTTATTTCAACTCATATCCATTGGACAGTCCAGCAATTAATGCTTTTACCACAAGTCCTAAAAGAAGAATCTATAATTATATGCATGACTGGTTCGATATTATCAAAGAACTTAAAAAAAAAAAAGAATTTATACATTTAATACAATCAAGTGCCTCAAGAATTGATCAAATCTGGTGCACAAGCCATTTGGGAACTAAAGTCCTAGACGTCAAAACTTTTATTTTCTCATCAATTCATACAGATCACAAGCAAATTCAAGTTATTTTCGATTGGTTTGAATATAAACTGGCATCCCCTAGATGTCAAACTAAGTTGTTCGACTGGAAGCAAACATCAGAGCAACAAAAAATAGTTTTACTGAAGAAGTTGATCTTAGAATGACTGCAACTGAGTTTCATTCCTGGACTACCTTTAATAACATTTTAACTTCTGCCGCAAGAAATAATCTTCCATTGGTTAAACCAATAATCCAGAAAGCTAAAGAGCCTGGTGGTGGCCAATACTTTAGAATAATCAAACAAATCAAGAAAATCATAGGAAAAATCAAAAAACTTCCAACAAAGTCAAGTCTGGAAATCAAACTTTCAAAAAATATTGCATCTGTTCATTATAAAACTTTTGAAGATTCCTTAGCTACTATCAAGTCACTCAATCATATAAGAAAAGTATTAATTAAAGAAAGGCTTCATTGTATTAAAGAGCAACAGGTAGAACAAATTTGCTCAGCCTTCACAAGCAATTTTATCAAGTTCTGAAAAAAACTAAAGAGTTTTATTAAAAAAGCCTTGGATGACCTAAAACCCTCTCTTAACCTTAACACAATTCAGGATAGTGATGGTAATCTGATTGACGATCCTGAAAAAATCAAAGCAATTATAAACAATCACTTCAAAAAAATTCTCACAGATAGTAATTTTGACCCACAAATATTCAGTGGAAAGAAGTATACTCCCCAATTGAATCAATTTCAAATGACATATATTAAGAAACTCAAGAGCAAATCAACCTAGAAGAGCTTCTTAAGACGCTCAGCAAAGTCCCAGTGAACAAAACACCTGGTGCATCAGACATCATTTATGAAATGGTCAATGCCTTTGGAAATCACCCCAAGAAAATACTTTTGCAACTATACAATATGATTTTGGATAACGAACAAATACCACAAAGGTAAAAAAGCTTAACAATAGTCCTCTTACCCAAAAAAATAATTTGGTCTCGCAAAATTGCAGATACCCATTCAATCTCACTAATCGACTCAATAAGGAAAATATTCACAAAAATTATTAATACCAGATTATCGATCACTCTTACAAAAAATGGTGTTCTATTAAAAGCCAACTTTGCAGATTTAGCAGAACAAAGTATCATGAAACCATTAACAATAGTAACATCAATCATTAACATAGCAATTAACCTTAACAATGAACTTTGGATTACTTCTTTTGACATTGCTAAAGCATTCGATTCAGTAAATCTTAACAGCCTAAAAGCGGCTCTTCAAAGAATCAAAATATCAAACAAGTTAGTTAATATATTTCATAACCTCCTGAACAATCGTGAACTTACTATTGCAACGAATTTTGGCAAAACGAATGGATTTACAGTTTCAAAAGGATTAGATTAAGAGAAAACCCTTTCTTCACTTCTATAAACAATATTCTATGACCCAATGATATCAACAATCTATAGACAGCAGGATTGTCCAACAATTCCTTACAACATTCTTGCCTATATGGATAACGTGCTATTAATAGCAAAATCATCCTCTGATCTTCAAGGAATCACAGACACTTTCTGTTTGTTTCTTATACTCAATAATATTAGATGTAATTCTGATAAAACCATATTAATAACAACACTAGGAAACAATCACCAAAACTGAAAAATTCCTCTCAAGGTCCTTAATTTAACAATTACCCCTCTCCCACAAAAAACCTCAATGCGTTACCTTAGAAACTATTTCTCAGGAAATACAACAGACAGTTCATTCAAAAATATTTTAATTAAAGACCTTGGTCAAATTATTACAGCATGTAGTAACAATCCTGAAATGGTCCGATAATTAAACAGGTTACAGATTGGATCATTCCAAGCAAATTGGATTATGCACTTTACTCAACCTTCCTATCTGAACAACAGCTCTTGTCTCTTCAAGTTAAGGTTAATGGTTTAGCCAAGGCAAAATTCAGAGTTGGGAAAACTATATCAGACAAAGTCACATATTTCCAAGCAGGCCTCAAGTTCCTCAATCTAGTGGATAAACAGGAGCTCACATTAGTGAAACTCTTAACCACTAAGCTCTGTAATTTAAAAACCAAAATTGCTCTTTCTATAGAAATCAAGTCAATGCAAGCTAGCCACGCAATCTGATTATATCCATTATATTTTCCTGAAAAATTTCAAGACAACTGGATTACTTAAGCCACACTTACCTGTAGAAAATATCAAGTCTCAATTTGTCCACCTGCTTGTGAATTTACTGATCCTAATGGCAAGCAGTTTCTGGACCTCTTCTTTCCCTTCAAAGGCAAAAATCTTAGGAGACAAGCTCTTGGTCTTAGTCGAAAAAACATCAAATTTCTTAGTGATTTATTAGTTTACTACTCAAACCGTAAGCTCACATGGCACGAGTTTAATACACACTTTGGTCCTACTCCAAAAGAACCCATCCCAACTTGGTTCTCAGTTATTAATGTTCCTACATACCTCCAGGAGTCTTCGTTATGTATGCCAAATACCAACATACTAAACTCAAAAAAAATTCAAACAACTTTCCAAGGCTAGATTCTGGACCACTATATGCAATAATCAAATAGCTTATATCAAAACCAAACGTAATCGTAATCCCAATAATCCATTGGTTAATGGAGCCCATTATCTGATTAATCCAAGTAAAGTTCTCATCAGATGCCAATGTCATAATGAAGCAGAAAAAATCTCAATGCCCATGCAGTCAGCTATATCTCTTTGGACATTTCATAGAAACAACCAAGAGTGCCTAGCCAACTCTCTTGAAGAAATTCAATTGCAGTTGCAAGTTAGCATCCCATTAAATTTATCACCTGTTGTTGAAATCAGCAAGTCAGGCCCAAACAACAATTTGTCATATCTTAGTGCCAATACTATAGACGATCTAAAACAAATACTCAACATTAATCGTATGTTCCTAACAGTTAGTATGATAACAAAAGGCAAATATATACTAGTAAAAGCCAATGATGTATGGCTAACATTCTATACTGAAAGCGAGCAACCTATCAGTACACTGCTAGCTCTCATAAGCATATTGGCAGTTATTGAGATCTTCACATATATCACAGTCAATCTCTCAACAGCAATCAACCTAAACGTGCCAAGTTACTCCAATAGAAAGGTCAAGACTCCATATAGTTATTTAATAGACTGTATTAACAATCTTTATAACAACAAACAAATTAACTTACAAATCCATAAAAGCAAAAGCGATCACAATTTGCAGAAAAGTGACACAATAATATGTATTGACAACATAATAGAAATCAACAAATACTCCGCTAGCCCAAAAATTAAAAATAACTGGAGCTAGTATTGCTTACAAGTTTAATTATTTTTGACTTCAGTTTGGTTTCCATCTCTTTG
>CAJVPV010001552.1:0-15506 GCA_910591835.1 Acaulospora morrowiae | reverse complement strand
AAATAGCAACTCAACATTTAACACAATTCTAAATCTAACAACTATATCAAACAATTATACTGACAAATCAATATTTATCCCAGCAGTAGTATCATTATTCTGAATAGGCATTAGCCATTCAGCACTATTGTTGCAAGTCCACTCCCATAGTGGTACCTGGTTTCAATAGATTTGTTGCGATAGGTTACAATTAATTGACCATGTAAAGATTGTTAATGTAATGACAATAAATATTTTTATTTAAATAAAGTCTCGCATTTAATGCCCATTCGCGATAAAAAAAAAAAATAGTATTTTATTATAGTCAATAGCAAAAAAGAAGACTTGTGTAAATCAAATATGCTTAAATCAAGATTTGTTAATATGCAATTTTTATTTTGACTTTTTTCAAGTAGTATTTTATCATATTTAGTAGCAGGAAAAGAGACTTGTAGATTAGTAACTTCAAGATTCATAATTGATACTTAGTGTTATGAATAAAGATATGGGACATGATTATACTTTATCATGATCTATAAATGGGATAATTCCTAATGGATCATTCTAAATAAGATTCAGTTGAATCTAATCCTATGTTTAATTATATAATAAAAACCTATAGGATTAACAGTACTTAAAACCAATATTGGACCAAGATCATCCTATCAAAAAATTAATCAGGATCTGATCTTTAAGAACTGATTAACGTTTTTAATTTTAAATAGTGCAACTATTTCAAAGTGCTATAGCTCAAAATTCAAATTATAAAATTTCTTTGTAATTCTAATAACTATTTGTAAAAAAACCAAAAAAACATACTTTATTAAGAGCTCTAAAATAAATAATTAATAATGGTTTAATAATTATATATTTTTCTTACATTCAATTTAGGAAAAATACGGCACCTCGTATAAGAAGAAAAAATATCATTCATATACAGTAAAGTAGCAAAAAGTATTTCTGATTTGACTCACACCTATAAAGTTAACCTATACAATCAAACCTCGTTCTATATAATTTATTAAACGAATAACAAAAATTTTCTGATTTCTATAAAATCTAATGATGTATATAATAACAATAATCATATTATCTTATTTAAAAAAAAAGTTCGAAGGCATCCTGAATCTAATTTAGTATTTATAATAAAAAAAATAAAGTAGGATTCGACATCGTTTTGTGCTTTACAAAACCAAAGTACACTCTGAAAAATCAATAATAATCAAAAAAATCAAATCTCATTAGGATTTTCCTAAAAATAATAAAAAAAAAATTATCTTACATTTTGCATTATTAAGGGTTATACATTAAATCTTCTATTTAGAGTAACAAAGAATAAAAATAGAACTTAATCATTTATGATTTTGAAACATGATTAAAAATACAAATTATTATTTACTGAATAGTAACGAAAATATCTTATGTACAACTTATAATATTATATGTTTTTATAAAAATAACAATTGAGTTTACACCCTATAATATTAATGCGATTGACAAAAGAGGTGAATTTCCGTCTCGACTTGTTCCCTTAGCCAATGATCGATATTTTTAAAAACAAAAGAAATATCATGGATTTAATTATTATCCGCCGTCGTTTTCAATTTCTGTTACATTTTTGTGACCTGAAATTTTCGCATCAAGAACATCTTAAACTAGATAATATTTTGTGTAAAAAGATATAAGCAAATATAGATTATTCCTAAACTTTCTAGATTTTTCGAACGTTGTAATATTTTGATTAAAATAATTATAACCTATACTACATAAAGTTAGCGTAAGCAAATGAAACCTTTGTATTTGCCATATAATACAGTAATAACGACTATGGTATTATGGATCAGCTAATATATATAGGTTTATACTGTATGTCAAAATGTTATTCATATGCAAATTTGCAAAATTTTTAATAAATATTTACGATACTAATCAAAGTAAGTTTAAAATCAACCGTTATATATAGCCTATTGTTCCTCGGACCAGCACCTGTAAAACAATACAGTAAGTTAAGCTTTTTTTTCTTAATCGAGGCGCGTGATTTGATTTTTCAAAGTCTTTTATTAACAAATGTACGCTTTCTTTCTCACTCAATGTTTCTCCTGATAAACCTTGCCACGAGCCCCTTAGCTGTTCTCTCGAGTTATCCTTCCTAAGATGGCAGTTCTCTATAAGATAATTTATTAATTAAAAATTCTCAGTCATTCTCTCTTTTTTCGCTCTTTTTTTTTAATACAATTTTTGATATCATAAATAAGCTATTGCACGTAATAATAGACCATGATGCGGATTGAATTCTATGCGCGACGCAAAAATCACATTACGCGATCGCGCCCCATAAATTTACCCGCCAGCGATATGAACTATTTTTGATTTTCAGCATTGTAAATAATAAATAGAAAGTTAAATATAAGGTTTCATTATTTTAATTACTTAATGGTTGGTTTACTAGTAATAAATTTTGAAATAGCTTTGTCGGGTCTTTTTAACTTCACTCAGTGCTTTTCTCGCTGATTCTCCTATTGAATTGTAACTTATATCTAATACAGTCAGGGTGATATTTTTCCATAGAGCCTCAGTCAGTGCTTTTCCTGCCGATTCTCCTATACCATTCCAACTCATATTTAACTCGGTCAGGGTGGTATTCTCGCATAGAGCCTCAGCCAGTGCCTTTCCTGCCGTTTCTCCTATTTTGTTATCACACAAGTTCAAATTAGTCAGGGTGGTATTCTTGCATAGAGCCTCAGCCAGTGCTTTTCCTGCAGTTTCTCCTATTTTATTATCACACAAGTTCAAATTAGTCAGGGTGGTATTCTTGCATAGAGCCTCAGCCAGTGCTTTTCCTGCCGTTTCTCCTATTTTGTTATCACACAAGTTCAAATTAGTTAGGGTGGTATTCTTGCAAAGAGCCTTAGCCAGTGCCTTTCCTGCCGTTCCTCCTATTTTGTTACCACACAAATTCAAATTATTCAGGGTGTTATTCTTGCATAGAGCCTCAGCCAGTGCTTCTCCTGCAATTTCTCCTATTTTGTTATCACACAAGTTCAAATTAGCCAGGGTAGTGTTCTTGCATAGAGCCTCAGCCAGCGCTTTTCCTGCCGATTCTCCTATACCATTCCAACTCATATTTAACTCTATCAGGGTGGCATTCTTGCATAAAGCTTCAGCCAGTGCTTTTCCTGCCGACTCTCCTATACCATTCCAACTTATATTTAACTCGGTCAGGGTTGTATTCTTGCACAGAGCCTCAGCCAGTGCTTTTCCTGCCGTTCCTCCTATATTGTTACCAAACAAATTCAAATTAGTCATGATGCTATTCTTGCATAGAGCCTCAGCCAGTGCTTTTCCGGCCGATTCTCCTATTTTGTTACTACACAAATCCAAATTAGTCAGGGTGGTATTCATGCATAGAGCCTCAGCCAGTGCTTTTCCAGCCGTTTCTCCTATATTGTTACCATGCAAATTCAAATTAGTCAGGGTGGTATTCTCGCATAGAGCCTCGGCCAGCGTTTTTCCTGCTGTTTCTCCTATTAAACTATAACCTATATTTAATACGGTCAGAGTGGTATTCTTGTATAGAGCCTCGGCTAGTGCTTTTCCTGCCGTTTCTCCTATTGAATTATAACTTATATCTAATACGGTCAGGGTAGTATTTTTCCATAGAACCTCGGCCAGTGCTTTTCCTGCCGTTTCTCCTATTTTGTTATCACACAAGTTCAAATTAGTCAGGGTGGTATTCTTGCATAGAGCCTCAGCTAGTGCTTTTCCTGCCGTTTCTCCTATACCGATCCGACCCATATTTAACTGGGTCAAGGTGGTGTTCTTGCATAGAGCCTCAGCCAGTGCTTTTCCTGCCGTTTCTCCTATTTTGTTACGACACAAATTCAAATTAGTCAGGGTGTTATTCTTGCATAAAGCCTCAGCCAATGCTTTTCCTGCCGTTTCTCCTATTTCGTTACGACATAAATTCAAATTAGTTAGGGTGTTATTCTTGCATAGAGCCTCAGCCAGTGCCTTCCCTGCCATTTCTCCTATTTTGTTATCACACAAATTCAAATTAGTCAGGGTGGAATTCATGCATAAAGCCTCGGCCAGTGATTTTCCTGCCGATTCTCCTATTTTTTTACCAAGAAAATTTAAGTTAGTCAGAATATTATTCCTGCATAGAGCTTCAGATAGTGCTTTTCTTGCCGATTTACCTAAATTATGATTGACCAAATTCCATATTGACGCGTTCCTCCGATCTTCTGGCGTGTGTTGAGGATTATTAAGAACAATTTCCCAAAGTTTTAATGCGTCTACATATTTTCCTTCTTTGAAGTATGCCCGAGCTTTATCTTTTTGATCCAGAAGAATAACTGATATTAATTAAGCCAATTAATTACATGAAAGCCATTACGTTAAATTCATATTTAAATCATATACATATACAATACCATTTTTCTTTTCTAATTCATCTTTATTTAAATTTTCGGAATAAACATCAACAACTTGATAATGCCGTAAACCTTCGTCTATAAAGAATAATGAGAATTTGTTTTATCATTAATGATTAAATTATAAAATTTTGATTTTACCTATAAAGCTAGTTAAAGTTTTACTTGCGTATTCTGAAAAAGAAGAATTATGAATTAGTTAAAGTATTAAATTTCAAATCTACAAATAGTAAAGTAATAACCATTGCTACATATTTTAGTGGAACTGGAATTAAATGAAATGTCGGAATCTTCGAAGAAATTTTTGTTATCATCTGCAAGAATTTCATGTATACTGGCTTTTGCTCTATATACCGGTAGTAATCTAACATCCTCGAGATCGTTTAGGATAGTTTCAATCGTAGGACGTTCATTTGGATCACCCTGCCAAGCTTTAGAATAAATATTTACATAATCTGACGGGGTACCATCAATTGGTGTTTCCCTTTTTCCGTTAATAAGATCTATCATGCAAATTTGACTATTTGGAGCTTTTCCACTTGATATCTCCCAGAAAAGAAGACCCAAACTATAGATATCAGAGGATTTCTCTCGTTTATAAGAAGGGTTGTTTAATAATTGCGGATCACAATATTGCAGTGTGCCTCCGGCGATAGATGTCATAGTTTCCTGGGATTTAGATAATCCGAAATCTGAGATCATCAATCTACCATCGTGTATTAAGATATTTTTAGAATGCTAAAGTAATAAATTTAAAGATTAGTATGGTTTAATATAATTAATAATTTACAATAGCTACTTACTAGATCTCGATGAATAATATTTGCTGCATGTATACAGCATAAACCACTTGCAATATCTTTAGCCATTCTAATTTTTCTTGGCCATTCGAGTTTATTAAAACAACCTCGTTTATGTAAATCATAAAAATAATCACGGAGATTTCCTCCATTAGCGTATTGAAATACTAAAAAGTAAGTGTCTTTCTTTGGATCTAGTAGTTTATAATATATAGGCGTTAAAAACCTTTCAAAAATTTTTTAATCTTTTAATATATGGCATTTACCTTGAGTAATTCCCAAAACCCTAATAACATTATCGCTATGATCAACAGTACTGACATTTTGTAACTATCAATTCAAATGTATGAATAAAAACTAATGTACCAAGTTAGAAAGCAATACTATGTAATGTTATTACCTCGCTTACAAATAATTTATAAAAGTTCGGTTTATCCTTGACATTATGCAAACCTTTTAAGACTACTGTTTTTCTCGCACTTTTTAAGTACGCTTTTTTAACCTTACCAAAGCCTCCCATTGCAACAAATTGAAATTGTTCAAATAAACTATAGTCAAACGACTTAATATATCTATTTTTAATCGCATTAATAAACCATTCTTCTTTTCCATCATTTTCATTTAAAAAGGACATAATTTATACGTTAAATACGAAATGTTCTTACTGTATACTGTACCGTTTTACTTAGTAAAACAAATTATTGATTTGCATGTAAATTTCTATAATTAAATAAGTACAGAAGGTCGCACAAATTAAGGAAATAGTCACACTTGTATTGTAATATAATATATTAAACGCATCGAGGCGATATCTTGCGTGTATATATTTGACATAAATTTTTATTAGGAGATTTAAACCTACATTTTCATTAAGATAAATAATCTTTGAAGAAAAATTGAATTTAAAAACAATTTGGTAAAACAATAATAACAAAAACTATTGTGAATCAATAAAATAATAAAAACAAAGTCAAATAAATAATATAAACAAACTTATACAAAGATATTATAGTTGAACAGTTTTAAGAATTTTTCATTGACAAAATTAATAAAAAAGTTCAAATCGAAATAAACATAAATAAAATGTTTTTAAACAATAATAAAAAAATAAATTAATATCTTCAATATATATTAATAAAATTTAAATTAAAATATAATAAAAATAATAATATTTATTGGTATATTTATTTTAAAGATAAAATATTATGAAAAACTAGTTTTAAAAATATAGTTACAAATAAAATTTTCAATTAATTAATTTTTTTTTATTTCAAATAATTGTATTAAAATATATTTGTTAACTATTAAAAAACTATAAACTAAAAAAATAATGAAATTATTTGTACAAGTTTATTAAGTCTTATGCTTCTTTAAAAAATTATTTTAAAAAATAAATATTGTTTGTTCAAGAAAAAAATTAAAATTTATATTATTTTAATAATATATAATATATGTTTTGTAAATTAAATTTTGAAAAATTAATATATACAGTATATATACGTATATTAAATACAATGTAAAAACCATTTAAAAAAATTAATTAAATAATACTTTAATTAATTTATTTTGAAAAGACTATTTATATATTGACCATAAACTTTTTGTATAAATAAAGTTCTATATTTAATATTTTTTATGATAAAAAAATTAATTTAATAATTAATACTTTTGAAATAATTTATAATATTAATAATTAGTTATATTATTTAATTTTTTATTAACTATTCTTCCAAACACCATTTTATTAATACTGAATAGGTATTTATAGCTGCTCGGTGCCACGGCAAGATATATTGTTTTAAACTTTCTTTTTAATATTATTCGTATGGTTACTATAGGCAAGCTAGCATTTAACTCATTGTACCAACATATGAGTGATGTTGTTTCTTTCACAATTTATACCTTGTTCTATACAAATAAAATAAAGAAATGATGTTTACCTACTTTTAAAAAAAAAAAACTCATTAACTAAAAATATTTAAAACTATTTTTAAAATTTTATACTCAAAGATTTTTCATTAAAAAAATATTATAAAATATTACTTTTTAATTTTTTTTAAGATAAACTATATTTCTTTATTAATAAACTATTAATAAAAATATATTGTAAAAAGAAATAATATTTTATATATCAAATATATCAAATATTAATTTATATTAGTTTTTATTATTTAATTGATAATGATTTCAATTATTTTAAAATAAATAAATAAATATTTAAATTTTTATTAAATTATAATATATATATACAGTAGTATCTATCTATTTGTATAAAGTTGGGAACATAATAAAATTTTTATAAAAATTTGTATTTAGACAGGTTATGCATATATATGTTAGATTTTTATAAGAGTTCTATAAGTTGAAACTGAGTAAGAAATATGTATTTGTATGTTTTTTATATAGGATATACAAATAAATAATATACAAATAGACAGGTGCAAAAAACTCTTCCTGTCAATCACTAATTTCTTTATTAGGAAATCTTTTCAAGAAGGAAAAATTTCATCAAGTTTTTCTTTTTCAAATATCTCAAACTCCAAAAAACAACTTTATTCAGATATATCATTGCAAATACTACAACAATATCAACTCTATCAATTTATAGATAACAAGTAATCAACCTAAATTATCTTCTTCTTGCAAAAGAGGAAGATAAAAATCAAGCTTCCTGATTCACAATAAGATCTCAGGAAGCCAGCATCTTTGCCACCATTACAGCCAGTCATATGTCAGGTTAGACACCTTCTCTAGACATTGCAGAAACTCAAGAAAGACCAGATCTCATCCAATAAATCAGACAACCTTGCCACCTTCCTTGAGCTAAAAGGACGCCAGACTTCCCATCAACTATATAGAGATAATGATAAAAAATCATATTGTACATACCCTTAATTCATAAAAACCAAAAAAACCAAAACCAGCTTACCCCTCCAATTCCAATGTATCATGAACACGTATTTCAAAAGTACTTCCAACAGTAAACAAGTAAACAACATGAACATATGACAAAATCGAAACAAAATTTCAAATAAACAAGCACATGCAAGAAACTACATACAAAACAGCAACATATAAATAGTCACGTGTAGCAATCACATGTAAACAATCATACATTACAACAAACAACAACTCAAATTCAAATAACCACGTGTCAAACATGTAACAAGTAATAATGTCCAAATAAAATCCAATTACAATACTAGAGAATAAATCAAATAACAATGTAACAACAATGAATCCCAATCATAATCTTTTATTGGATGTTATTCTGGTAGATAGAACAAGGCGCTACATGTCAATAATCAATCAAAATCAAAACAAAGAAATTATTCTTACAGAATTTTCTAAAACTTCAACAATTCCTCTACTCAAAGATTATCTTTTCAAATAGTTAATTCCTACTGCAAATGTTACCAGATCAGATTCTCCAATCCTATCTATCTTTTAAATAGAATTTTCAGAAGACAATAGCAAAAGGAGTCTTTCTATTCAGGTTTAAGTTCTCAAGGATAAACCTCTCCAACTACTGGATGAATTTTTAAACTTCCATAACTCACTTCAGAAGACCTTTACAGAGGACAGTCACTTAAGAAATCAAATTCTTCAGAGTGTTCTAGTGAAAGGCTGGAACTACTTTAAGCATACTCCTTGGAATATAATCCATATTAGCAAAAATTTAACCAAGAAACCAAAAACATTCTCTCTTACAAGCACATATCAACTTGGGAATATTATTCTTTCAATCACAATTTCTTTATCATCTGTAAGCAAAATATCAAAAACATCAATCCTTTATAACAAATCACAAGATACCCTGGCAGCCACCAATCAAATCCAACAATCAGATTCATCTAACTCACTAGCCAATCAAGTACAACTGCTAGTACAAAATCTATATAAAAAAGATCAGTCAATATCTATCGATTTAGACTTTCCCATTCCTGAAAATATAGAAATAGACAATATTTTAAGCATATACACACACCAAGAAAAAGAAAACATATCCAACACAAATATTAAAAAACCAGACTACTATCAAATTGAAAGTACTCCTGATAACTTCTCAGATATTTCTATTATTTTACACTCAACCAACATTATAGGCCAGAATAACGGCTACATTTCCACCTCTCCATATTCCTCTACATCAGTGTTAGCAAACTTTCGCCAACTTAGGCAACAACAAAGACCCAAAAGACCATTAAACAATAATACTTACAAAGAAAAACTCAATATAGCACAACAAATAATTTGGGTCTATAAAGAAGACCTGATACTGAAATACTCAGGAATAAAAGACTACGATATATTGTTCAATGAGAATAATGATATACACATTCTTAATGACCTTGTTACTGAATATAATTGCATTATCAATTGGATCTCTAAGTTTATTTCTATCAAAAATGATCTAACAGAACTAATTAACTTCTAATCAAAATTAATCAACAATCAAAAAGCGAGTTGAGACAAAAACCCACCTAGCCATCTTTATCAAAATAGAAGTAAGAGACAGAAGCTTCTTCAACTTCAACAAAATATCCGAGCTCAAAGAAGACTACCAAAAGAAATATAAGAAATTGGATAACCGATTTTAAAGAATATACAAAGGAAAGCACAAAGTTACAGAGCTCAACAGAAAAGTCCACTCCAAAATCAAACTCTTATTAATTGTCAGTCTTTTTATAGCATTCCTAAGATACATCAACATATTTGATCTTAATCCATATTTCCTTGCACAAATTATGGAATATGGATGCAACTACCTCTGTTACCCCAGAGAAAGCAGCAACTAGACTATTATGATCTCCTTCAGAAAAGCAAGAAAATGTTTTGAGACAACCTTTCAGAACTTCCCCTGTCCCTGACCTAATACCAGCACAAATAAAGATCAAAATTCCTTACAGGATTCCTATAAGTAACAGGAGCATCACTGCAAGTGTCACAGGTTCTCTCCACTCTTTATACAAATTTGACTTTCTACCAAACACATACTTCATCACACTTCCAGACCTCCCAAACCATCCCAAAAATCTTCCTAAAGAAATCTCACATCTATTCCCAGTTGGAAAAAGAAAGATTTTAGAATCTTAAAAAATATGATTAAAGAACTCATGAGATATTTTCTTGTTCCCTCCAAAATTCCACCAACTTATTTCAGCCTCCCACCTTCCAAAAATCCCCTTCCTTCTTCCCCTAACATGCTAGATTCAGAATTCTCTTCTCTTTTCCCACTTGATATATATAAAAATAACATTAGAGAAGCTGTTCAGAAACTTAGAATCAAATACTTTTTTGAATGCCTCTCTCTCAATTTCTTTAAATCCAAGAAATCTCTTCCAACCTTCTCATCTACTATTAATGAATACCAGACTAAATTGGATATTCAAATCTTCACCACAAACTCTCATGACACCCAGTTTCTGATTAAAATTCTAAGATCAGAATATAAATTTTCTCTTTCTTTAAGACCTCGTTAAGTATCTCCAGAAATTGCCCAGACCAACAAACTAAGACTTCTGCAAAGATTAAAGGATGTCCCTTCAGAATTTAACATTGGACAACTCTTTCACAGTAATGATCATCTGAAAGAGAAAATCAGGACCCTACATAATTATTATGAATTTCTAAGGATTTCTGAAGATTGGTTCATCAATTCACGAGTTTCACTACCAAAAGACCTTATCGAAATCAACAAAATCCTAGCAAACAAGAGTCTAATAACTCTAAAATTCCCACTAATCGACAATGATGCCTTATCAGCAACCATTTATTAGTTTCACCAAACATTCTCTTTCAATAGACTCCCTGACTTCCTCATAATCAAAGAGACACTTCCTAAACTGGAGTTTGATTTCATCCCCTTTTTAGATTAATTGTTATAAGTAACAATCTCAATACAAAAACCATGTTTATTAATTCTATTTCATCAGACTTTTAATACATAACATTCAACTACAATCCAACAACTCCATTACATGAAACTCATACTCAAACATCCTTAAGTCAGTCTAATTAAAACAATATATCCCATCATGATCCCAACAACACTAGTAATATCAAAAGTCTAATCACCTTTACCACAATCAATACTAAAGATCTCAATAATTCAATCAAACTTAGAACTCTAGCCAATATGGTGAACAGCAGATCTATTCTAATATATACCAAAACCAAACTTAAGAAAGAAGACTTTTATCCAAAAAATATCAATAGAAGAGCTATTATTTATGGCAAATCCAACCTAGCAAAGAATGGCACCATGCTAATCATTGGCAAAAATCTTTCATTCCACATGTTTGAAATCTGTGACACCTTTGAATACTGCTCATCAATTATCTTGAAGTTTAAAGGGAAAGTTAATATACTTTTTACAGTAATATATTTTTCACATGAAAGAAAAGAAAGAAACCTGGCTCTTACCCAACTACATCAAACAATTAAACTCACCTTCTATCACAAACTATATCATCTAATTCTAAAAGACTTCAACTCCTATCCCAAAGACAGCCCATCAATCAGAGCCAAAACCTTTCCATATAAACAACTGGTATACAAGTATCTAAACAACTACATTGACATTTGGCAGCAATATAATAACAAAGTCTTTACTCACTTCACCCTAACTAGTGCCTTACGCATAGATCAAATCTGGACCTCAAGAAATCTTGCACCTAAAATAGTCTGGTATAATGTACAAGAGATCGATACTAATTCAACTGATAACTGAGCTGTCTCAATAAAACTTGATCACTTTGAGTTCAGAAAAACTAAACCCACCTTCAAATTCGATCTTAACAAGACCTCAAAAGAAAAAATCCTAGAATTTACCAAAGAACTAGACCAATGGGTCAGCCTCCTATCATTACCTAATTGGAACAGCTTCCATGATATCTGTATCAATGTTCTTAACAAATACATCAAAAAAATCAAAGTCAACTTTGCATGAAAGGACTACCATACCAATGCAGAAAAGAGACTCAAAAGACAAACCAGGAAAATCAACAAAGTGATAATACAACTCAAAAACAGATATTTATTCCCATCTTTATCAGATTAAAAACTGCTTATCCTCTATGAAACTACCAATTATAACTCCAATATCTCAATCAAGAGTCTCCAAAAGTTAAAGAAACTTCTTATTAAGGAAGCCCTACTTCAAGCTTAGCAAGAATCAATCGAAGAGTTCCGCCTAAATTTTGAAAACATGATAGAAAATTTCTACAGCAAACCAAAGAATTATGTCAAAAAAGCTCTTGGAACAATCAAGCCTAAAATTGACCTCCATAAAATACATGATTCTAACAACCAGCTTGTAAATGATCCCGATTTCATTCAAAAGACTATTAACAACTATTTCAAGAACATTCTTCAATCCAGAAACTTCAACCTTTCTAACTTTCCTGAGTGGAAAGAAACCTACTTCCCCATGGCAATAAATCAAGACATATATAAGGAGCTTTCAGATCCTCTTGATTCGTCAACTATTAAAGAAGCCATTTATAAACTTCCTAGAAACAAGACCCAGGAGTTTCAGGAATCATCTATGACATTATCAAACTGATGGGTGACAAAGAAATCTCCCACATGACAGCTATTTTCAACCACACTCTACAATTCACCTCAATATCCAAACAATAGAAGCAAACCATTATTATTTTAATTTCAAAAAAAGTTGTTTGGAGTCACAAACTAGCTGATACCAGACCAATCTCACTAATCAACTCTTCTAGAAAAATTTGCACAGGTCTAGTTAACAAAAAACTAACCAAGATTCTTAAGAAAAACAATATTTTATCAAGGTTCAACTGTGCTGATCTTCTTGGATAGAGTATCATGAAACTACTTGCAATTGTCAATTCAGCCCTTCAAGCTACAAATGTCAACAACAAAGAATTCTTGTTTGCATCTTTTGACATTGCCAAAGCATTTGATTCAGCTCCCATACCAGCCATAAAGAAATTGTTAGAAAGAATCAAGTGCCCAGATTAAATTATCAATCTTCTTATTAACATTCTAACCGAAAGAGAGGTATTTATTATCTTACCATTTGGTCTCACTAAGCCATTCATGGTTAACAATGAAGTAGAACAAGAGGAAATGCTATCACCAATTACTTGGATTATCTTCTATGATCCCCTAGTTACCAAGCTGTCTCAACACTGCCCAGTCCAGGAATATAGGACCCCCAACACATTAGTATACATGAATGACCTAGCTCTTATAGCAGACTCTAAACAAAAAATGAAAAATTTTTTTCAAACCACCAATCAATTTTTTGCTATAAACAGCATTACCTGTAACAAAGACAAAACCAAAATCATAAACAATATCAAAGTCAAACAAGGTGCACAGAACACCATAGAATTTGATAATCATCAAATCCAGGTTTTCAACCCTTATAAAAGCGTCAAATACCTTGGAACACTAATTTCACCCAGAAACTTCTTCAGATGCAATAGAAAAGCATTCGTGCAAACATTATCACAAATTATCAATGAATTATCAAAACACAACTGGAAAGGAGAAATCAAACAACAAATTAGTAATTGGGTTGTTTTGAGGAAATTTGAGTACTTTTTGCTCTCATCATTTTTCAACAATTCAGCACTCAGATCACTTCAAACAAAAATCAACAAGCTAGTAAAATCAGTGTACAGAATCTCCTTCAAATGCTTCAACACAATTCTGACAAGCCGCAGTGGTCTCAATTAATCAGCTCTTGAAGAAAGACAAAAAACTACACTTATAGGTAATCTGGTATCCAAACTTTCTATCCCATCCATTAGACAATATACAATACAGGACATCCGATCTATCCAAACAAAAGAAGCAATCTGGTTTTGTCCAATCTGCAATCCTGAAAAGTTCAAACAAGACAACTGGATTCTCTATACAGCAAAAACAGCCAAAGACTTCAAAATTCAAATATGTTCAACTAAATGTCCTTTCCATTTCAACAATGCTGAAAACTCAATTGGTTTTCTATTCTCTTCCCTTCAACTCCAACTCAAAAAAACAGCAATCAATACAGCCAATGTCCTTAATAAAATTCACCAACCAATTATTAAAATTCCAAAGCACTACCAAACTTATATGGCCCCAACTCGTCTCTCATACAGGCATAATTCACCTTGGTCCAGAACCCAATTGGTTTAAAACATTCTCAAATACACAAAACTTATATGGATTCTATGGTCCAGTTTCAAATCCCAAATCAACATTTGGTTTCTCCACAATATCAGTACAATAGTCCAAGTCTGCAAAAGACACCGACTAATACACGAGAGGACAGTACTTAAAGGAAAACACTTTACAACCGATTACAACAATAATCTTATCAGATGTTTAGGCTGCCCAGTCGGTTCAACCTCCTATGGCTTCTGTTGGCTAGAATTCACAAGCCCTTCTGCTTTAACACTATGGATATCATTCAATTTATTCAACAGCCCAAAATATTGTCTATTCAATATATTAGATGAAATTTCCAACTCACTACAAGATAGTGAACATATGCTACAAGAAATCAACATCCCTAATACTTTCAGCCTTCAAACTCTATTACAAGAAATCGGCTTACAGCATCACATTTATATTCAATCATACAAGAAGAACCTAATTATAAATAATACTAAAGTTATATCCCTCAACTCATACCTATTACCAGGTAACATTCTATTTGCAATACTGGATATCATCTAGTGGAATCCACATTGCAATACTATCAAAATAAGGAGTAACAAGAGAATCTTTCAACCAATCCCTGAGTACTCCAGAAGAATGGTCAAAATCAACTTCTCTGCGTTAATTCAAAAAATAAATCAACAAATACAACAAAAATCTATTCAAATTATATATACCAAACCTAAATCCAAACCAACAATATTCAAAACTATCCAATGGAGCAACCCTCCATTACACTTTCCTAAAAGTCCACTAATCAACAACTCCTGCCTCGGTAGCAGTGTCAAATGGTGCAAAAAGATCTTCAGCATTATTAGAAACTACATGATTTGCAAAAATTCATCTGTTCTCCAAACTTTCCAATGCACGCATACTCCACATGGCTTAAAAATTATCAATAAATCCAACAAAAAAATCAAGAAACTACGCAACAATAATTATAGCAATCTTATTGCATTTAGAATCAAGTTATTATCAGGAACCCTACCTATTCGCCAACAGTTATATCAGTTATATCCTAGCCAATATTAGAACACTCTATGTCCAAGATGTGAACTCTGCATTGAAGATATAAAACATGTCTTCAAATGTCCTGAGACTTTCAAAG
>CAJVPV010001551.1:0-15508 GCA_910591835.1 Acaulospora morrowiae | reverse complement strand
CGAGTAAAAGAAAATTAATAAAGACTCGGTCAAATAAAACACGCCTCAAATCACCTTTCGTTTACTTACCCTTGTAATGGTTACGCGAATCTCTGCTAGAGTGAGCGACAGACTCGCCGATACACTGTTACAATATGTAACTTTACATTTATTAGTAATTATATATCAATCTATTGTGTAGTTAATTTATGTGTTAAATATAGTTTTATTTATTATACAGTAGAAACATGAATAAATCAAGGTTTAAAAAACTGTTTAGAAACTTTTGTCCCTTTCTGTAGTTATAAATACTTTCTAATTTGTATAGTAAATTAGACTTTGGCATAGTGCATTATTACTAATGTATCAGTTTATACATTAGTCGGCTGCAGGATGCATTGTAAGTTGGGATAGACATGTTAGCACTATTATAAATAGTAGTAGGTTGCTAACAACAGAAAATAGATAGAACAATAATAATAAAATAGAAATACACAGATATAGAAAGAGGCAATTTGCAATAGAGAAGAAACAGTAAAGTAGAAAAAACTGTAATTCATTGCGCAGATATCCAATAAAAGATATTAATAAACCTATCTTCCAGTAAAGCCCTCACCTAATAGGATAATTGGTAAGGCTACAGTGGTTTAATGACACGATTATTGAGGACCACTGGCTTAATTCATAAGGTAGTTCAAGGAGCTAAAGGCAGAAAACTCCTAGCTCATCTATAGCATAATGCGAGCACTGTCCTGAGTTAACAACAGACTCACCATTTCACTACAACACTATATTATCTTAGGTAATAAACTTTTTTTATTTTATTTGATAATTCAATGAATAAAATTGATCAAAATATTTTAGACAATACTTCATAATAGATATAGTAGATTTTCTACAAATACTACAAGGAAATTTCTTTATATTTCTCTCATATAAACTCCAATGTCTGTAACAATACATAGGTTGTTAGCATTTATTTCTATAAATAAAATTATCTCTTTTAATATAAAAACAGTTAACATTATTCATAAAAGTATATTAGGATATATTGTATAATATACATAAGATTCAAATATAAAAAATTATTTAAATATTTTGAATATATAATAAGATAAAATACCTTAGCTTATATATACTAAATAGAAACACTCCCAAAATAGTTAACTTATTAATCAGAGAGAGATTGATCACAATAGGTCAACATTTCACAAACTAATGCGTAATGGTTTTAAGTATATAAAAGATTTATCAAAATTTTTAAAGCTTTCAAATGTTATGAACTATTATTATTTCAAGCAAATTAGATTCATGAATGTTCTGTTCCATTCAGCTATAATATCACTAATTGATATAATAAATCTGATATTTACAAGAAATAATCCATAAGTATGGAAAATATCAGAATCTATTTCAAGTATTATAGCAAAGCTAGTGTCTTTGACATATAAAAAGTAAAATATAGTATCAAATAATATTAATATAGCCTAAGTTGCCACAACTAAAAGCTATAATTTTTTCATTATAACATATGTATTGATAAATTTAAATCGACAGATCTGATCCAAAGCATTGATGCATATCATGTACTTAGAATTTTTTTCAAAAGTTCTTTGAGTAATGCCATATCTCCTTTGATCCTTTCTATATTTTTAATATAGTATGTTAATTTATGAATAATTAATTTCATTTAAAAAAATATATTTCATATTTATAGTCCACACAAATATCCCAATCAACAATATCAAAAGTTACAACAAATTTTATAAATCAGTATAACTTAATTCCTCAGATGAGTATAGCTAAGCTTGGTAATTATGCTGAAAAAATATGTAAAGAGATTAAAGATTATAAAGCCCGTGATTACGCTTGAAATAGGATTCAGAAGTTAGGATTTAATAAAGATTAAACATATACTTTAATTCCTATTCAGACTTCTGAAAGACATGTTATTGGACAAGACCCGATTAAAAATCTTACTCAATATATTAAGAAAAATGAAAATAATCTTGAACCTGAAGAAATAAATATGCTAGCATATAACTTAGCTAAAATAGCTCCTACTATAATAGCTTAATCATCACATCTTAAATTACTCTGAAAAGAATTATGCAATCTTGATGCTAATCATATTACAATAGAATTTATATATATTCCAGATATTACTCAAAGATCAAATAAAGAACAAGCGATAAATCAAAAACTTTTTGAAAATAAGGGATTTGATTGTCCTGAATTTTTTTATTTAGAAAAATGTTCAGAAAAGACTCAAGGATTGTAACATTGTCAATTCTTCCACAATACAAAATTTAATTGATATAATGATAATGTTATGTATGAAACTGGCAGATGTGGAAAACCTCTGTATCAAGTATTATAAAGCAGATACTGCCGAATGGTATAATTCTAAATATTCTTGATACTGTACTGGATATGCCAAAAAAAAAAAGATGAATCTAGACCACTTATATCTATGGAGAAAGATCTGCTACTAGCTAGAGAATTACTTATTTTGAATCCAGAAAACAATTCCTAACAAATTTTCATTTTTAATCAGAGATAAAGATGGTGATGTAAACATTTACCTAATTAATAATATTCTAGCAATTCATGGAATAAGCTCATCGCATTTGAGAAAAATTGGATCTGAACATGCTATTCATGGAAATAAGAATGATCCCAAACGTAAACATCTCTGTCAATTAGCATTAAGACACAAGGTAATTAATATCGCATCAGATCATTATGGGGTAATGAATGACAGACCAAATACTCCAGCACCTAAACAAGAAAACAGTGAGGTCGAGGATGTTATCAATTTATACAGAGAAATTTTTGATGAAGAGAACTAATCACGTTTCTTTGCTTTCACCATATTTATAGTAAAATCTTCATCATTAGACCATTCATAACTAGACCCAGATGAAGACGAGGATGAAGACTCAGATGCGGTATCATTTAAATTTTCTTTTTTCTTTTAGCCTTGTATGGTGTACGATTTCTTTGAGATACTGTATATTCGAGTTTGCTATTAAGTCAATAATTTCGGGTTTCACTATCTCCAGTAATTGGTGAAGAGAAATCCAGATTTTTTTACCTGATACTTGCTTAACAATGCCAGATACCGCTTTATCAGTAATATTGGATAAATTTTTATCTTTTTTTAAAACCTAATTTTTTCGCAATTGTATAAGTAGTAATTGGACATTCTTGATCTGAATTGATTATACTCTGTTGCTTTAACATTTCTTCAAATTTTTTAAATTAATTATCCAAATATTAATTGTTTCCGATATATACTAATTAGCAATGCCTAATTTACTTGATCTTCTTCCACCAGAATTATTACCATTAATAACGAAGTATCTTCCGATCCAAGATCTTAAAAATTGCTGTAGTTTAGATTATATATGGAAAACCGAAGCGATTAGAGAAATTCGCAAAAGATTAATAGTGGATTGTACATGCGTTAATAGAAAAACAACTGTTAAAGCGCTAATTGACCCTAAATCCAAGTACGGTAGTATCAGTAAAGCACTTGCCCAAAAAAAGGATTTATATATTAAAAGAATGTATGGATCAAAATATCCTGCAGTAAAAGACTTTGGTATTGACGCAACAAATCCTGGTATGAAAGTAATGAGAAGTTGGATTGATAGAGAAAAGGTTTCTGTCACTTTGCCAAATATCTTTGAGGTTAAAAGCCCTTTCATATTTGGGAATAGTGAATAATACTACGATTCAGAATATTCTAAGACGGAGTCCGAATCCAGCGATTCTGAGACAGTCTGAATTTAGCGATTCTGAAGCAGTGAATGTACCTCTCCCAATTATAAGTGGCACAATACAAGATAATAGCGGAGCTAGTGTCGAAACACATTATATCGATTTTATTTCCACATTCAATAATTAGATCAGAGAGGCTGGTGTGATTATTCCTAATCATTCATCGTGGATTATAAATAATTATATTTAATAGCGGAGAATGGGTAATTATTTACCGAGTTATTTTTTCGGTTATAATATATATCATTAAATAATATTTGACATGGTTTTCATAAAAAAACACTCGTAGAAGGAAAAATCCCAGTAAAAGCGTTAATAGATACCTCAAGCGCCTTTTCCAGTTCGGGAATAGAAGTTATACATGCGGTAAAGAAACACCCTATTCAAAAGCGTAAAGTAAAAGGCAAGTTAATTACTGGGCTTTATAGAGGAGCTACATGTAGTAACTTTGACAATATATTAACGCATCTGATCTTATATACTATATAGCCACAAAATTAATTATAACCGAGAAATCACATCACGTTATAATGGGCCCCAGGGGAGCTGATGTCATATGATAAATGTTTGAGAAACAACTAAACGTTTTAGTATATACTAGAATAACATAATTACAAAGTTTTGGGGGCGTAACCCAATCGATTTTTGATTTACCCAACCAGCTGATTTTTCGCATCCGATCCACCATTTCGTCGGGTATTGGATCCTCGGCCTTCAACCCTAGTCGAACACGCGTCAAATCTATAAAGAGTAAAATGTTAGTATTGCTTGCTTTACAATAAAAATGAACTACTTACCGATGTTTCCTCGTCTCTTATCACTAACCTTTTCTGGCATCTCGTTTTGACTTTTTTTCGACTTGGTAAGTCGGATCTGGGGGGGGATTTCAAATCTTGCGCATCGTTCAAGTCTTGATGAGGAATCGTTTCTACGATTGACTTATGTGTATCTCTCCCGAAATCATCTCAAATAGAGCTAAGTCCTGCTGAAGGTACTGTGGACGAACTTTATTAACTTAGTAATAAAGATTATAAAATCCATTGTGATTTCGACGACGGATTTTCGCTGAAATTTTGGTCATATGGTTTCGATCATTAATAAAGGGCAAGTATTTATAAATCCAAATACAAACCTCGTTGGATAGAGCTGAAGCTTGGATCGGTGAAAGCCCAGCACATTCATGCCAAAAAGGAAAGATAATTTCGTTATTAGTAGCAATAAGAATCTAAGATCCCGACAGGCGTGAATATTGAGCTTTGTTCGTCCCTCTTAATCTCTGCCCCTACACTTCTATTTTATAATAATAATAACAAAATGCGCCGATATAATATTATTAATAAAGTTACCCAAATTTCCAGGTTGTATTTTGCCAATGTAAATAATTTGTACGATTTGACTGTTTGATCAAAAATCTGAAAAGTAGATTTTATTATTATTTTCATATCATAATCGAAGAATCAAAAAATACTCCTGCAGAAACAGAAAACATTAAGAGTCATAAAAATTTTGACACATGACTATAGATTATTTTACTACAGCCATAAGGGTATGTTGAGTATATTATAAAGTCAATGCACGGCCAGTGTTGAAGCGTATCCATCTGGTCGACCTCAATCATTCGCACAGGCTCCCGTATGTTGGTAATAACGCCTTGCTTATCCAGATGAATAACCTCAGTTTTTTCCCGACCTTCAACTTAATACCTAGCAGACGCTTGCGCAGGGGTTGTGCTTTTCATATTGATATGAAAACATCCGCAGAATACAAGCGAGTAACCTCAGTTTTTTCTGCTCGAGTAAACCAGTCCGTGCCGTGTTTCGTGTTTTAGGTAAAATAGATGATCAATCAAAATAAAATCGAAAAATGACCAATAGTAAAACGCGTGAGGAGAATCACGCAGATCCTCGTCCGTTGAACTTTTTTTCGAAGTTTAAATATCGCAGTAGTTCAAATGCTCACCACGAGTGCGGATTACGGCTAAACCTGGCTTTGCAAGAAGCGCCAGATTCCAAGAAATTATTAAATCTGAGAAGAAAATGGGATAATGACGAATATAGGGATGATTGGGCATGTTAGCTAGAAGATAGAAAAGCTAATGTACGTAGTAGTTTTTTTACTTTAGCTGACTAAACTGTTATAAAAGAAAAAATCCTTGAATAGCGACAACTCGTTAATAATGATAATACTTCTTTTGTGACTCAAACTGAAAGCACCTCTAATGATAACGATCACGATGACGACAACGAAGAGATTAATCGTAACGATAATTCCAACATTTCTTTGATAGCACAGACACAAACTGAAACTACAACCCCTGATAACTATGATGATAGCAAAAGTTCGTGTCTTCGCTAGCACCGCAGATTGAAATCGTGTTGGGAGACTTTATAAGTAACCAAGAGAGGTACTTTAATTATTTATGCTAATAACTACGAAACAATAATTCTCACAATCGTTCAAATAGATCGAATGATGAATTAGATGCGTGTGTTAATGAAACCATCCGGGATGGAAATAAATGGATTGTGTGCGACACCGATGTACGTGACCTCTTGGTAAAATGGAAACAGGAGAAACCGCGACCACGTACTGAGTAAGAAATTTTGTAACAACGCTTTTATATTCGGTACGTGATAAATACGAAACACTCATAATGTATTATTGTTATCGGAAAAATTAAGTCTGATATCATCGACATCACTCCGAGTTCAAATAGTGATTTTGTTCAAATGATGCAGTGCATGATATGAAACAGTCAAAAACGTTTCACGTTTCCCACACCGAATGTGGATAATGTGGATGAAATGAAAACTGGTATTTATTTTATTAAGATATCATTGTTTTCGTTATTTTTAATGCAAATATTTTGTTGCTTTACACTTAAAGTCTCATTATTTAGACAAATGAATTCCGTAATTTCGTGGACGACGTTATTTGAAAACACGAGTCAATAATAAAACAAAATTCGTATGGGACTATCTGAACATCCAGATTATTACTATTGAATAGTAAGCCACATATCGAGAGCCATTCTTTATGAGGAGAAAGGTATTACCCTCGATCCCTTGCCTGAAATAGAATATAGCTCAACCCAATCTGAATCTTCAACGGAGCCTGAAACATCTACAACTTCTTTACCACAGGATATTATCCATGACGATTCAGCTGAGATCCTTGGTTTTGTAGAAACGTTACATAAGGAAAGGATTAGTAGCGAGATAAGAGAAAGGAACCGGGATTTTGTGGTTATAGATTATAGTGCTTGTTTGAAATTACGTGGCTTCGCGTTGTAAAAAAATACGATGTGAATTACTTTGTATCTTAGGGTCAGTTCACTGAGACAACGCACATTTTTGTATCAGTAGCTTGTAAAACAAAGATGGATTAGCTTAGTTTTTGCGCATCTTATGAGCATGCCTTTTCTTAACACGAATTACAGTATATCTGATTTATTCTATGTGATCATGCATTGTTTCTTTGGATTTCGTTCTAAGTAATTAATTCGTAATTTCGTTATAAATTCGAACGCAAAACAACATTATGTTAGGCAAATATTACGGTTAATGAACTACGTATCAGCAATTCCGGATCGGTACCAATGTGATTCATTTACAAATTTGTATAGCATTTTTGTCGCTTTCGAAAATAAATACCCATATCCGTTATAGAAAATCGTGACTGAATTTTAGCCAGGTCCACGCATCTCGGCAGGCGATTCGTAATATCCGGATCGCGCTTCTATCGGCAATTACCACTTAAATTCAGCGAAGAAAGCAAAATCATGGAATTAGAAGTCCAACTTATTAGCAGAGCTATCAGGGTTAAAAATATCCTAAAGTGACTTTACCCATCTCAGTAATATTCGGAAATCTGTCGAATCCGTAAATATTGATATAATAAAATACTTTTTACACGCATGCAATAATTAAGGTCAAATCATATCTTTATTATTTTTTCTTAAATGAATGTATTAGAGTAAAAAGACCGACTAATTAAACGATATAAATTACAGTATTGAGTACGCAGATCTTGTTTAAAGGGAGGGATTAGCCGGCCTTTTAAAAGTTTGATATAAGGTATTATTTGGGTTTAGTACAATGGTAAACTAACATTAGATATTGTTAAAGAAGATGTCTCTCTGAAAGATATATTAATAAAAGACACCAATGCTTTGGAAATGCTCAAGAGATCATGAATGGATTGCACCTCTTACTAGAATAAAATCAGGGTGTCCACAATGCCCTGCAAATCGTCCTACTCGAACCAGAGCCATTAAGTATATGCAAATACTTGCAGAAAAAAAAGGTCTTTGTCTTTCAATTGAGTATATTAATAGACAGGATCCTCTCCAATGGCAGTGTAATGGAAGGCTTCAGCAAAAGATATTATTAATGGAACTTGGTGTCGACAGTGTCGATTTCTCAATATTGATATAGCAAAAAATATTGCACAAGAACGAGGTGGTAAATGCCTTTCTACAGAATATATTAATGCAACTACTCCAATGTTTTGGAGATGCATCAAAGGCCATGAATGGTCTACGACATTTATCGAATAAAAAATATGGTAAGATGGTGTTCACAATGTGCTGGTAATTTCCTTGTGGTCTTATGGAAGCAAAGGAAATTGCTCACAGTAGAGGTATGTGTCTTTCTACGGAATATTTAAATCTGTGTTCCGATGCAATGGATGTATGGTAAAGGGCATAAATGGCTTGCGAGTTTTAATGGTATAAAACATGCGAAAACATGGTGTTCACTTTGCTTAAACAAACACAAAAATCTAGGCCGTGGCATTATAACAATATTCTTGACCCACCCTCCGATATTCGCCGACCAGATTTCTTGAAAACATCAGAATATCCTCGAGGATTAGAGCTTGATATTTATTATCCACGGTATAGATTTGCCATAGAGGTATAAGGTAAGCAACACGAAAAATATGTAAAACACTTCCACAAAAATAAGGAAGACTTTGAGAATCAATTAATACGTGATCAGCTCAAAAGGGAACTCTGCGATGAAAATCGGATCGTTCTTATCGAGGTATGGTATTACGAAAATCCGCATATCGCGATTCCGAAATATCTCGAAGAGTTGGGAATTATATTAATAGCACAAGTGATTGCACAAGATGGATTTTCCCAATTTTGATGAGTCATTGTAGCCATAATGCGAGAGTTAAGCCTTACAATAAAGTAAATATATTTTTTGAGTCTTCGAGTGCCTGAAAAAAAAAACTAGGCTACTAACAGAATTGACGAGAAAAATAATTTTTGGGAATTGCCAACCGAGTCTTTTTTTTTTGAAATCGCAAATGTAGTTTTTTTATGCATTCACAAAGTATCTAAATTGCACAAAGCTAGCTAATTTGATAAATGATTACTTTGCTACTTATTACAATGCTACCGTGACTTCTATATGCATATAAGAATTTATTGTCCTTGATAACGAAAAATTGCTTGCTGGATACTAGATAAATCAATGGTTACGTTCCCTGCAAGCGGATACGGCGGATATGGTGGAGTACAACCTTCATAAACACATTCTGGCGCAATTGTCACGGTAAGAATTCCCTGGGCTGAGCAACCATTATAAGGTCTTCGATGTCTATCAATGGTCCCAAATTCGTACTGTAAATAACGAATGCATAAGGCGATTCTGTAAGTCAAACATGATGGATCAACTAGCATAAATACACTGATTCCTACCGTTTGGACTGGCTGGAACCTTCCTTGTGCTTGACCTGCTTGAAGGCTTGCACGACGACAAAACTTATAACACTATCAAGAATACAAATCATTAGATGAATGGATAGAAATAAAATGAACTTACAAGTAATACTAAACTGTTAATCGACGCAATGGGCGCCCATTTGTATCCTTCCTACGATTCCATGGCCATAGTTTGAGTACTATCACGTCTTCTGACCGGTTTGGGGCTAACCAGAACGAATTGGTTTTTTGGAGTATATGTGGAAGGCTTTGGCATCGGGCAACCTCACAGACTACGGTTGGCCAGGGATTACCCTATAAACAAAGATACTTGTTCATATTTTTGTGTTATGCGTTGCCAATACAATTAAAAGTGCATACCTGAGCATCACTTGGATGAGGAGATGGTATAGGTAAGCGATTGGGCACAAATGAAGTGTCCGCTTGTCTGGCAGATCTTCGCCCCGAACCAAGACAAGCTGAATGCAACAGAATTAAGTTCAAAATAATGATATCTATATACAATCAAGAGTATTAAATGGTACATACTTGTCGCTCCAGCACCCGTAACATCATCTTGAAATTGTAGATTGGTGAAGGCGGATAGAAATTGTCGAGAAAACGCAGTGTGTGCAACCTCATGATCACAGTTTGGCAACTCATATATGATTACAACGCCATCATCAAACTCCCAAAATCTGCCTGCGTTTACAATTTCACTTTTCTTTTCATATTCACGGTACGTTACATTTTCCATGAGACGTAGAGGCAGTCTAATAAGATAAGCAAAGCCTTAGCATAGTCAATAGGAAATGGTACATAATGATTACTACCTTTCCTCATCGATAGCCTTATAATTTCCATCAATCCACCATTTTTTTTCTTTATCGCTAGCTTTTTTGATAACGTTGACGTCTTCTGGATTGGCTTTGATAGCTTCGATACATTCCAAGGATGCCTCCTCGTCTGCAGAGCGTGAATGTGGACTTGGAGCTTGAGACAAGGAAACTGGAGTTGAGGAGTCTGGAGTTGAGGGGCATACACTTACATAGGAAGAATTGGGATGTTGCATTTTTATGCAAGACTGCAACTAAAATTACACAAAATCACATTTTAGGTTTCACGATATCCAATCAAATTTAACCAATATTCAAGGAACTGTAGCCGACTACTGACGAAGAAATCGACTCGTGCTGGTACGAGTTGCATACGCTTAAAACGAAGCCCTCATATGGACGAAATCTTTTATTCATTTTGATTCATTAAATTAAAGGTATAACCCATGCAAATTTTATCCAAAACGAAAAATAATTGCGAGCCTGCATGGAAGGAAAAACAGTCGGACCCAGGGCCTGCCCGAAAGGCATCTTTTTCCAAACATGAGAGGAAAAAGGATTTCTGAAGATACAGTGCCCCCAATAAATGAAGGATCACTTAAGAATTATTATAATTAATTGAAAAAAGTCATCATTTAAACTTATTCTTCATAATAAATTCTACTTACAATAAAATTTTTATTAAATATAGATAAACTTTTTATTATTATATGGAATAATTATTTTCTGAACAAAAGTTTTTTTATTTTGTTGTTAAAATTTTGACACCCACCCAATTTTTATAACTACTGTAATTTGCTATTAATGAATTTTGTTCAGCATATATTAATATACTTAAATATTAAAGTTTTATAAAAATTTACCTAATATTTAATTTTTATTTTAATAAAATGTAAAAAATTTTACTTTAACAAAAATTATAAAATTTAATATTATGTTGATCTTTGGCTTGAATTTAAGATGAATGGCACACCATAATTCATTAATTGTAAAAGTATTATTATTTAAAATTGAAGATAATGTATTAGATTTTGTAAGTTTATTTATTTTTTATTTATTTTTTTTTATCACAAATGGGCATTAATGTGAGGCTTTATTAAACAAATGTTTGCTACCATTATATTAATAGTCTTTGTAAAATACAAATTAACTATAACCTATTGTGACTTAAACTAGTATTATCAACAAACACCAAGAAGATAGATTTAATAAAACTAGTGTCAAATAGTTAACACCTATTCAAAATAATAATACTATGGCTGGAGTAAAAATTAGTTTATTAATGTTATTGTTGTTAAGTTTGAGTAAATTTAAAATTTTTTGAAATTTTAAGTTATTATTATTGTTAGATGTTAATTCATTATTATTGTTTGAGACTTTAGTTTTTTTTTATTTGATTTCAGAAGAAGAAAAGATTATATGGTAGAAGCCTGTTTCTAGATTAAGAATTGTTTCGCTTGAGAGATTGAAAGTTGAAATATTTTGATTTGTTGATGGGAGATCTTTTTCTAATTGATTTGAGATAAGTTGAGATAGCTTGACTTTTTTTTTGTTAATATATTTGAGTATGTAATAATAGTAAAATACATAATTTAGAATTTTGGAGAAGACATCACAGCAGGGACAAAGGTTGTTGCCATAGAGATTGGAATATTATTTGTATAGTTTGGATTTTGTTGAGATTTGATTGGTAATAAGTTTAGTTCTAAATATAATAAGTGCTCTATATAAAGTTGGTCAAGTTTTTTAATTTTTTTGTTTGAGTTAATAATTGTTTCTAAGTTTTTAAAAAATTGAGATTTAAGCACAATCATTTGACTTAACAAGAGGTTAAACAGATTTGTATAGTGATTAATGAATTTGATTTAGTGTGTTATACTGGTTATATTCATTTAATTAATTAGAGAAAAGAAACTATAGATTGCAGGAGCCATTTGAAGTATTTGATTTTGAAAGATATGTAAGGTATTGTGACTTGGATTAATGTATAGTCTATTATTATTTTTTTCAGATTTGATTCACATAATGATTATATTTTTGTGGATATACAATTGATTCACTTTTAGAATGAATCTGCTGAAAGAAATTTTAATATGCCTGTTGGAATATTCAGAAACTACTCAATTTGAAAGTAGTTCAAGATAATTAAAACTTTTGAATTGTTGAAAATATTATTAATAGTTTGAGTCAGAATTGGCCAAAAGAGAGCTCATAAATTAGGAGAGAATTAATAATAAAAGAATAATTCAGGATAATAAATTAGAAATATGTTTTTATTTTAAGAAATTTTAAGAACAATAGGAGGTTTTAAATTTTTTGTAGGGGTGGTACTATTATTTGAAGAATATTTGATAGAGGAAAGATAAAAGATTCTTTTAGTTTTATAAGATTATTAAGTAAAAAAAGAGCCAAGTCTCTTGACCATTCAAGTTAACTTTATATCTTTGATATTTTTTGTAATCAAACAAGATTGTTTATTACAGTTGCATAATATTGTTGAAATTATTTTCAGCGAGTTTGTTATTTCCATCGCAAGCTTACATCACATTAACAGTAAGTACAATAAGGCTTCTTTGAGGCATATATTATTGACTTGGCCAAATGGTACTCTTTCTAATTCTTCTTTGCCTTCTCTTTTTATTGCTATTGTGAGGGGCTCTTAAAGTTCTCTCTAATACTTAGTTCTTTAAGGCTGAGGCATAATAATTTGGTCTGAGTATTCTTCTTCTTTTTACAAAATAAACTTCAATTTCATTTATTAGTATGCACATTCATCTACTCAAACTATACCAAAGTTCCTGTTATAACAATGGGCTTTCACAATATCAACTACTTGAAACTCTTCCAAATTCCTTTATGGTCGCAGTTTCACCTTCAAATGTCAAATATTTGTATAATAGTTGTTTGAACAAATAGTTGTTAAGCAGTTTATTAATTTTATTTAGACTTTTTCTTTTGCTTATATACTGTACATGCTAGTCTCAAAAAATTATATCAAATATATCAACTATCTAAACTATTGCTGCTATATCTAATTTTTTAACTATCTTAACTATCTGAAATAAAATAATGAAATCAAAGAAAAGAAATAAATTACAAATATCTCATTTCTCTCAGATTTGTCATTTTTGGGATCATCATTGCATATACTCATATGACCATACAATTTCTCTTTCACAATACATCAAAATCATTGATCTCAATCCCAATCTACTCTTCCAAATTTTAGAATATGGGTGTAATCTCTTTTATTTTCTCAAAGATAGCGAGAAACTAGACTACTTTTCCATAAATCAAAAATGTAAAAAGTTATTTACTGAACTACTACCAAATATTTCCAACCCTGAGGAAGTCCCTTCCTATATCAAAGCCAAAATCCCATATAGAATACTTATTATTAATAGAGGCATTACAGCAGAAGTGGCCAAATTTCTTCACTCCTATTTCAAATTCTCTCTTCTTCCAGATAAATATTTTTCCATTCTTTACCCATTATCAGATAATCCTAAGAACCTTTCAAAAAACCTCTTACATTACTTTCCAATCACAGAAAAAAGTGACCTTAAAAATTTAAGCTTCAAATTAAAGGAAGCCAGAAGATTCTTTATGGTTCCTATCAAAATTCCTTAATCCTACTTTGACCTTCCTTCTTCCAAACTCCTCTTGCCATTTGATTTGACCAATTAGATCCCAAATTTGAACAATATTTTCTACTAAACACTGCAGTATATAATTTATGCACAGTCATATATAAGTTCAGATCCAAATACTATTTTAAATGACTTTCATCCCACTTTTTCAAAGATAAGAGCCCTTTGCCATATAACCTCTATTTAATTTAAGATATTCTTTTTCCACTAAACTTATAAATTTCCACAATTACTAATCAAAACACACAAACACTAATTAACTATTTTAGAAGTGAGTTTCACTTTTTGTTTTTCCTGAGCCCTCAATGGGTTTTATTCACCATCTCACAAACAAACAAACCAAAATTACCTATCAAGATTACAGAATTAGATACATTCTTTAACATCAATCAATTTATTCCCAGGAATAAAAAATTAAAACAAACAATCAAAGAACTTCATGCCATGTATGAATTTCAGAAAATTCTGGATGAATAGTTCTGGAAATCCTTATTACCTTTTTCAGATAACTCACCACCATTAATTACATTTTGAAAAAAAGAAATGTTTTTATAATAAGTGTTCATTATGTGACAATGACTTTCTATCCATCAACATTGTGAAATTACACAAGATCTTCTTTAACAAACTTTCTGAATCCCTAATCATTAAAGAGACGCTTCCAGAGCTGGAGTTTGCTCTTATTCTCTTTTTATGTTAAATTAATTTATAATTATAAACAATGAACCTTCCACCAATGCAACCAATAATCATAACCTTTCTATTCAAAAACCTCTTTAATACAATAGACCATATATCTACCATCCATCTTAAAGTTGATATCCTTAACAACAAATCACATTCTATATCTAATTAAAACTGAATCAAAAATCTTATTATTTTTACCACCATCAATACCATGGGCCTTAACAATTTTATTAAACTTAGAACCCTAACAAATATTATAGATAAAAGAATGTTTATATTATATACAGAAACCAAACTCAAGAAAGGTTACCACCATATTAGAAATATTAGTAGCAGAGTACTAATCTATGGGAAGTCTGCCAGTATGGTATAGAATGGCACCTTGCTAATTATTGGAAAGATCTGACCCCTTATATATTCAAAATATATAAAACATTGGAATACTATATATTCATCATTATGAAGTTTAAAGGAAAAATAAATATTCTTCTCACTGCTACATACTTTTCTCATGATAAAAAAGAAAGAAAATTAGCTACCAACCAACTCTACCAAATAATCAAGCTTGCTATTTTCCACAAACTCCACCATATAATAATGGGAGACTTTAACTTATATCCCCAAAACAATCCATTCATCGGTGCTCCAACATTACCATCTAAATAGCTAATATACAACTAACTCAGCAACTATATAGACATCAGCTAACAATTTGATGAGAATGCTTATATCCACATTACTGCTACAAGTGTTTCTTTTTTTTTTTTTTTTTTTTTTTTCTGGCTAAAGTGAGACTTTACTCTAGTTTATTAATATAGATAGTTTTTTATATACGAATTACATACATAAAGTTTAAG
>CAJVPV010001550.1:0-15509 GCA_910591835.1 Acaulospora morrowiae | reverse complement strand
AAAATTAAATTAAACAGTTTTTAGCTATATTTATTGAAATAAAGCAATTTAATAAAATTATATTTATATAAATTGGTCAGTTTCAGATCAGATCAGTTTACAAAAAATTAAAACCAATCAGTTTTCGGATCGGATCAATTTAAAAAAAATAAATCAGATCAGTTTCGGTTTTGGTTAAAACTGATTCAAACCGAACTGTTGTGATCCCTATTGCTAATAGAGGGTGTAACTTGTGAACTGTTACAAAATTTAGTCCAAAAAATAGCAACAGCTGTAAAAAAATAGTGGGAAGGAAAAGAAGAAAAATATTATGTGAATTACTGATATAATTAATTATTAACAGATTTTTATGCTTTATAAGCTCTTAAAAAATTGATAAAAAAAATAATGAAAAAAATGATACTAATTATGAAGGAATATATATAAATCTAGAAAATAATATCGATTATGGATAAATTAGTAATTTTAATAAATTTTATTTATAATATTAATTTATATTTAAAATAAAAAATTTTTAATTAACAATCTTTTAAATTAAATTAAAGTAAATATGTTATAATAAAAATTATTATTGACAAAATAATTGAATTGAATTGAATCGGATATGAATTAAATTAATAAAATTAGATCCAAACTGGATTTAAATCAAATTGAATCAAGTTATACCATATTTAATTTGAATTTAAATTGTATATCTAAAAATGAATTGAATTAATTTATCTAAAATCTAATCTGATTTGATTTGTTGTAATTCCTACAAGTAAGCTTTAGTTAGAAACTCAAGAACCTTCAAAACAACTGATGTCATAAAATGAAACTTCTAATTAAAGTCTACTTAAGTTTAGAAGAAGCATTTCTATTAAAATATTTTTATAAATATTTTTATATACTATATTACAAGCATTCTAAATTATTTTTGATAAAATAATAATTTTCTTTTGCTAATTAATTTTCAATAATTATTAATTAAATTATTATAATTTTTTTAATTAAATTAATATATAGTTTTCAAAGATTGAAAATTATTATTATCTTATAATTAATATAATAAACAATAATAAAAATCATTTATTTTTTATAAAAAAAAAATAATATTTAAATATATTTATCTAAATATTAAAATAATAAAAAAATATTGTTGGAGTAATAATGACGAGTCTGTTGCTATGTCACAATCACTGATTGTGTAACATTGGAAGAGGCATGGAAATGTGACATGAGATAAGTAAAAGTGTTAGATAGTAATTTGAATTTTATGATAAAAGAATAGTTTTTATTGTTGCTTTGTCTCTTGTATATTTATCTCTTTATATATATGTAAAATTTCAAAAATTCCAAAAATCTCTCAAGTCCCAATAAATTCTAATTGGATGAGGATAACATATATTGAATTTATCTAATTTTTTTTGCCCTCTTACAATATACAGACTTTTTTAAAAAGTATTTTTATACTTTAAATTATTTATATATAATATATATATATATTTCAATTTCTTTTTATTAAAAATATGTAAATTTAAAAACTATTGTTAATTATTTAATAAAAAGAATATATTAATTTTATATATTATAATGAATTGTTGATTAAATGCTTCTAAATTATATTTTTATAATTTTTAAAAAATTTGAAAATATAAATAAATAATAAATAAAATATTGCATTAAAAATAAATACAATAATAAATAAATAAAAATAAATAAATAAATAATATCTATTGAAAAAATATTATAAAGGCTAGATTATAATTAAAAAAAAATCATTATACATTGTTTAAAAAATTTGAAAAATTTGAAAATATTGATATTAATATATTGTATATGTAATAAAGAAATTAACTTTTCTTAGTAAATATTTGTAGTATAGCTCAGCAATTTTCTATATAATATAGAAAATCATAAAAGTTTATCAAAACTTCTACTACTACTGATCATATCTAAGATATTGTTAAAGTGTAATGAATATAAAGCTTAAAGACATTTTGGGGTGCATTTTATACTGTAGTATATACTTTATTTATATATAAAATTGAAAAAAATTGTTAGTATTATATGAATAAATTATAGTATCATTAAATTTAGCAAAATTTGCATTGGAACTCAATAAAATTAATATGATCATGGTGAAAGGACCTCATTTAAGAAGGACATTCACATTAATATACAAATAGTATTCAAATATTTCATAACACGATAATTACAAGCATTATTTGTAGATTTTATAACATGATAACTGTATTTACAATTAGTAAATTTTTTTTATTATAGAACATTTTCGATTACATCAAGCAAGATATCAAACTTATAATATACGAGAAATCTGATCTGACCATCCAAGGCTTTGGATTTAATTAGGATTGAAACTATGAAAAACAAAATGAAACAATTTTAGTGGTATCTATAATGATTATTAATTCTGATTAAAATTAACACAATTTAAATCCTAAAGACAGATCTTAAGTATTTTTTTAACAGTTTCCATTTTACAAGTCTATATTTATAATGTTTTTTAATTAATATATTTTAATTATCCTTTCATGTTAATTATTGTTAGATTAATTATTTTTCTGTTTGGTTCAAAAAGTCCAAAAAAATTAGTTTATTAATTATCATATAAGGCCCTTTATTTTTTTCTTACTGCCAATAATTTTTTTAAAAAAGAATTTTTCTAATTAAAGGTCGAATAATTAAGATTTTTTTTTGTATATATACTGTACATATGTAAATACTGTATTAGCTATATATACAGTATATATATGCATAATATTAGCCAAAATTTTTTTTTTCGTATATATATGTGTATAAATATTTGCTAATTTTTTTTTTAACAACAGAAATCGTTAACCCCGAAGTTTTTAAATTATTTCAATTTAGAGATACTTATTTTTATTAAAAATTCAAATCAATTCGAATGTAATGATCAATATAATAAATTATTTTAAAGTTGAAATTTGATGCAATCAATTTACCTATTTATCATATTCACCAAAACAAAAATTAGAAAAATATTAATTGATAATAAATTTATATTTGCAAATGAAATCTTACCTGTGACCTACCTTCATCTCTAACCTCCCACCAAACCATACCTATAAAATTCATCAGTATATAGAAAATGAAATCCTACCTGTGACCTACCTGTACCCTCCCTCCATCCTTAACCTCCCACCAAACCATACTTACAAAATTCATCAGTATATAGAAAATGAAATCCTACCTGCAACCTACCTGTGCCCTCTCTCCATCCTTAACTACCCATCAAACCGTATCTACAAAATTCATTAGTATGTAGAAAATGAAATCCTACCTGCGATCTATCTGTACTTTCCTCCCATCCCTAACCTTCCCACCAAACCATACCTACAAAATTCATTAGTATATAGAAAATATAATCTTACCTACGACCTACCTGTACCCAACTTTCTACCAAACCATATCTACAAAATTTGTTAGTATATAGAAAATGAAATCCTACATGCGGCCTACCGTTGCCCTCCCCCCATCCTTAACTTTTCACCAAACTATATCTACAAAATTCATTAGTATATAGAAAATGAAATAAATTGATGCATGTAAAGAAGAGAAATTAGTGTTTTAGTAAATAAACAATAAAGTACAGTTTAAAAATAAACTCTTACCTTGTTTTCAAGTGTGCCCAAAATACTTGCAACTTGTGCTATGCGACTAAGTGAGAGAACTGAGGTTTGCCGAAGGAAATTACATAGGAAGGATTCGATAGTTGATCTTTTTTTCTTTTTCCTCGGATGCTCTATAAAAAGAGACACGTCAGCAAAGAGATCAAAAGCAACAAAGTTGATAAATCGCTTACTTGATTGGATCAAAATCTCTGACTTTACAATTCAATTTTCTGGGTCCAAATATGTATCGCCATATATAGTAGTAGTTAAACAAATGTCATATTCTTCATATATTTTTAGAGAATTTCTGTAGATGTCGCCAATATCTGGTAAATAATAAAAAATTCACAAAAAATCTTCTTTTCTTGAAACGTGAGACAAGATACTGTATTTACTGACTGTATTTATTACATACTTGTTACGTTACGTGATTTTTAGGTGACGTATGTAATAATCACTTTGATCACATGACAACTCAACATTATGTCACTCAGCAATTTTCACTCATTTGACTTTTCCCTAAAATTCTGATTTAAGCATGGCTTATACTGTACATGAAGTCTGTCTTCATCACGGAAATTGGATAATACAATATGACTTAAGTGCAAGAGCATTAACCGATTCATTCGGTTCAAGTTTCGGGCATTATGGACAAGTCGTGAATATACTTCAGAATGTGGGCTTTGTTCGCGTTTGATATAATGTATTCCGCCATAGGCATGGTTGTCATTTTCAGGATGCAATACAAACCGTGGGTATTATCAGATTATTACCATGGGCAGGTGGTATCTCTTCAAATAGGTCCTTATATAAGAAGCATTCAGGTTTCAATCCAGGTTAAGCAACATATGGATTTGACGAATTATGCTCGTATTCCACATTTTGATAAAAGAACTTGAACGGAAATTAAGAGAAAAAGCTATGACCATTCTTGACATACTATATGTATCACAGTTTGAGAGAAATGTAGCGAATCCGTTATTTTCTCTACAAATCCACGAACAATAACATGCTTTTTGAGCTTTATATTGTTGATATCCTGTTGAGATTTAAATTTGGATTAAAATAAAATCGTGAAGATCTTGACATTTTTTAGAGGATATGCTAATACGGTACCATATTTCTATTCTGGAAATTAGAGAATCAATCTTATTTGTCAGAATATAAAGCAACTGAGCTTGTACGAGACAAACAAAAGGAAATAAAAGGATGTTAACTTCGATAATCTTTATGAAGTTGCAACATTTTGACATTTCTTTCTTTATTCTCCAGGTGAAATCGAGTGAAGCATTGAATTCATGAAGAATATTTGGACGAGAACTCCGAAGAATACGATACTTTGCGCAAGGATGTGAAAGGATCTTGGAAATGATTTTCGGTTTGTCAAAGGATAAGGCATTGTGGAAAAATCGCCTTCAAATAAACGAACTGGATACCGAACAAAAATATAATTGTGTATAAAAGCTAGTGTTCCGAATGAGTCGGGTCAACCCGAAACTCAACTCAAACTCAACCCAAAATTTCAATTTGAGACAGTATTGCCAAATTTATTCAATACATCAATACTGTACAAGGTCAACTCTCGATTTTTAGCGGAACGGATTTTCGTATCACAACTGCTATAATTATACATATTGGTCCATAATTGATTTGATTATAAGAAAATCTGTTTCACTAAAAATTTTTTTATATGCATGTTTCGAATTATAATTTTACTTTAAAATTTTAATATACAGTACTTACAAACAATTATTTGTTTTGTAATGATACTGGAGTTTTTTTTTTTAATACATGCATGCGCGTTTATGGGATTCTGTGCATTTCCAAATTTCGGAACCTTGAAAATCCGCAATATTTAATTTAAAAAATTCAAATATTATTTCATGAATTGGTACAATTTCAAATTTGCGGAAAATTAATGGTTGTTTTATTTCCTTTCAAAGGCTATAAATTATGAAGACATCGCATTTATAGTTGACAACATTCAATATTGCCATATAAAATAAAATTTTTTTTAAAATTTATGTAATGACGTGAGTTAGGCGAGTTTTCCACCATCAAGGATTTGAATAATATCAAGTTCTTGGTCAACCAAAACATCGACATTTCCAGGAGCAGTCCCTGAGAAAGGCTTGGTACCGGGTAGGTCGATTACTATGCCCAATTGTTCAAAGGTTTTGTATAAGTATCCAATTGCAATAGCATATACTGTAGGATCATCGACCGTGAGTCCTTTCGTGATTTGACCAGAAACCGTGACATTTTCGGCGCTAGTTTGTTCGAATGTGATCGTACCACCGAGTTTGTCTAAGGTAATGCTCACTTTTTTGCCAACTTCGGCACGACGAATAGGGGATGCGTGAATACTGAATACAAGTAGAGAAAGGGCCAGTAAGGTGATGAAAAGGATACGTTTTAGAGACATTTTTAAGAAATTTTTTTGGAAAAAATTAGGCTGTTTGTAATTGATTTTTTTCCCTCAAGAACACACAAGTCAGTTCTTTTATATTTATTTTTTCTGAGCTATTTCTAATTTATATTCTTTTTGCGCTCAACCTAATGGACCCACATGAATATTAAATTTTTGATAATCATTTAAACATGAAAGGAACGCTTCAATCTGAATGATGTTCGGCAAAAACGAAATTCTCGGAAAACTTCTTCCGTGATCATGCGAAAGTAATCTCTCGTACCTGTCGATACATTATGAGAAACAATTAAGGTTATATATTCCTTTCATTATATATGACTTTCTCTCATGTAATGCATTAACTTTAATTAAAAATTACCAAGACATTCTTAATAATAAAGTCAAAAACATATGCACCGACTCGGAAAAGAAAATCATTTTGTCTGACGGAGATTTTAATTTGCTAATTCCATTCAATTTATCACATCGTTTTGTTAAAGCTAAGGTTCGACGATCTTTAAACGTTTTCGATTTTCATCATGTGATGTTAAATAAATAATAAACTAATTTTTAGTCATCTTGTTTTTTTATTATATGAAATATGGGAAAATCTGAAATCCAAGAAACGTAAAATTTATTATAATCCTGATTTAAAGAACTAATGTTTTACTTTTTAAAACCAACCAAAACCCATCGATAGAGATTGTATCTAATTCCGAATAATTAACATCATCCATTTATTATTTATAATGAGACACCGAAGATTTTCTTTTAATAAATCTAATATAGGTCTGATAGTCTATCTTAAATATACAGTATTTCAATTTTTTAAAAAACAATAACTTTTTATATAAAAGATCTCTAAAAAAATGACTGGTAAATTTATAGAACATTGTTAATTCCATGAATGAACCATTTTAAAGATTACTATTGTTTGATATATATATTTAATATACAGTATATTGTGACAGGGAATCGGCTAGTCTGTCGCTAATCGGGAGCAGAATTCATGTAACCGTCACTTTATTTTAACAATCGAAACTTGACCGAATTCTCTGTCTTTATTTGATACTTTCTTAGGCTTTTTTACACATGTTTAACAACTATTTAGATGCAAACTTTTAGAGTGCAAAAGAAAAAGATCGAAATTGGTGGAACTTTTGTAGCTATTAAAGGTAGTGATTCTAAATTACATAATATTTTTTCCATTGTTCGTCATTAATTAATCATCATCTGCAGGTTTATGTTTCGCGATCTTCGGTTAAGGCTGGTCATGTGACTATAGTCTTTAATTCAATCGATAAATAATTTTAAAAATATTAATTCATTAAAAGTTAAAATATTTTAAAGTTATACTTTTTTTTATTAATAATGTTATTATTTCTTTAAACTCAATAGCTACAGTAATTAATTATATATTATTAATTATAAAACATGGTTATTTACAGAGGTTCAAAAACTAATTTTGATATCAAATTTAGTATTAAAAACGTTGAATATTAAGAATATTTTGATTTATTGCAAAACAAGTATTGCAATACTTTGCATCAAAATGTCAAGTAATTATCTTTTTTTCTAAAACAAACATAATATATTTTTACTAAATGTTAAACCATCAGATTGAAATTAATATAATTAATTATATATAATAGTTAATTTTTTTTGTATTTTAGTAAAATATTGTTTATATTTTTATTTGAGGTGTGATTTGATACACTTACTGCTTAACTTTTTACTCGTTGATAATATAGTTTCTATACTTTTACATGAGATATGACTCAATATATTCAACTTACTGTCTAATCTATTGTTTATTAACATGAAACTCTTTATAAGTAAAATATGCCTTAATACGTTTAACTCATTGATTAACCTGTTGTTTGTTAATAGGGAACTTTCTATTTTACTTATGCCTTGATGTGCTTATTTTGCTTACTTCATTATTAGGTAATGTCTCATTATCATTATCTGTAAGAAATAAAGTTGATTTTATTATGGATTATCATACACAATTAAATTGGAATTGACCTGAATGCGTTAGCTTCATTTTGTTCTAAATCAATTATTGGTTTTTTCACATATTAAATGAAAAAAAAGTCTTTTCGCGATCATTTTTTGTGTCATGTTACCTGTAAAAAGAAATGTAATGATCCTAGAGATCGTCTCGGATTATTCTTTTATAGGATCTAATCCTATACGATCATCCTAATAACGAAATGACTGATTAACATCCCAAATTTTTAGTATGATCATGCAGTTATGATGTTATACCGATAGTGTCGATCAGTAACTCGCGTAGTTAAAGCACATTTGCTTGTCCTGGTAGCAGGGTTTTAGTTGCTTTTTATCATTCATGCGGCACCCTTACGGCACTTGTGCATCACCTCTGCAGGTGCGTTTACAATGATTTCGAGTGAAATTTCCGTACCATAGTAATTTATGTTGTTTTACGGATTTTGTTTCCGGTATATGGAAATTCGAAAGCCGGAAATAAAAATCGAAAATCAAAAAAAAATAAAGCAAATAAAAATACAATTAAAAAACAAAATAAAGAGATAAAATTTTAACATGTTGCTAGAATATATGACAAGTTTTTATGTCAGTGCTTTATATATTTAAGATTTATGGTAAATTATTTTTTATCTACTTCTCTTCGTTCTTGCTTTGTGAGATAACATGCTACATGTGCCAATGTTTATAAGCCAAGTACATGTATAATCGCGTTAATATTATCAATATTTCTGACATAATCAAACGTAATACATATAGTTTGTAGTTTAATATGTCAGAAACTAAAAGTAAATTTGAAAGCCGAGAAAAATCAATGCGACATTGATGGTGAGATACAATATGATTACTGTTTTAGAGCCTCATATACAATTCACGCCTTGCAAGTAAGTATATATCTTTGTGAAATGTCTCTTATATCTTAATTTTTAACTTTATTCCTTATTGATACACACTACAGGGAATTTGATCCTGAATTCACATTGGTTACAGAGAGTTGATTACGATCTAAAAATGATTGGTTCCGTTTATAAGGTAAATATTCAATAAATACTTTCTAACTTTTGTTTTGGGAAACATGGTAAATATGTAATTGATCACATTGGATTTTAACTTTGAAAAGGCACAATTTAAGTAACACCGACATTATTTTATTTCCTGCCAAAGCTGTTTTAGAGCCTGATAGATATGAATCCAATAAATAATAGTTACATTTTCTTATTCATTTATTTTTAATTCATTCATTCTTAATTCATTCATTCTTAAGCATTATCTCATTTTTTTATATAGTGACATTTCCGCGGAAGAGTGGGTATATTAAAAAAAAAAAAAAAAAAACTACGTCACTGGTTAATATTCGTTTTTCAATGATGCACAATTTAACAAATCTTTGTTTGCTTAGGTTATAATTGTCAGGATGATCTCCGTATACATATGAGTAATTCTTTTTGAAGGCGGACAGGGATTTTTCTGACTTTATAATTGTACCCCTAGAATTTATATTGTATATTTATTGTTCAAAAAATAGTGATCAAAATATCGTATATAACATTTTTGTCGTTTTCAAAAAGAATCAGCCATATGTAATCAAATTCGAGGAACTTCATACATAATCTCTCAGAATGGACACTTTCAAGTATTTATATTGTTGGCATAAAAATTGCGGGGACCGGCGCGGTGCGGCGTGGGGCGTCGATCATGCATCAATCATGCATGATTGATGGGCGCAGAGCTTGTAGAAGTTTGATAATTTTGCATGACGCGACGATAATTAGGGAGACACGTTGCAATAGTATAAATATCATATGTACCCAGAATAGAAATATACACAAGTTAATTAATAAAATATTATTAATTGTAAAAACCGATTGTTTGTGCTAGTACAATGATAATCAATAAACTTACTTTATTTGTCGTCCTGTCGTCTTAGAGAATCCGAAGATCCCACGGATTGGCAGCAAAGGATTGAGAAGAGGAAGCTGACCTAAGCAAAAGGAAATATTAGGATAATCTTCACCACAAGTACCTTTGGTATCGCCAGCAATAAAAACCCAACGTTACACAAGTCTAGGTCCGGAGTAGTGACAAACTCGCCGTTGAGGATAACAATATATAAGAAAAATATTGAGTATAATTATCTCTATATATTAATTGTGCCAAACAATGTGCCGCAATATATGTAATTTGTTTTTCCTCTGTTTTCAACTCGACGACCTTTTGATATCTAGAATTGATGTAAATTTATTTTTCACTTGATGTTAATAGTTTTAACAATCTAAATGTTGCCTGTTATGGATAGAATGATCTGTTTTGGTCAAAAATCACTGTTCACGACTGGTGTAATAATAACTGTACTTAAAATGAACAGAAGTTAGTGTTTTAGTAATATAGATAGATAAATACAGAGGCCTATCATATTATTGTGGACACTTATTTTTTAAATAATAAAAAATTTTATTAATAAATAAATTTTAAAAATTTAATGATATATTTATATCTTATTAAGGTATAATCCATTATAATTTTATGTAATTTTATTTATTTATTCAAATTTTATGTTAAAAAAATTTCAACTTAATTTTTTTTTTTAAACCAAAGATAAAAAATAAATGTCCAGGACATTCAAAATTGCTTACCCCTTCTGACCATTTTAAACTTAAGAATCTAGTTATTAACAAAAATCGTCATTTAAACCTTTCTCAAATTACTAACCTTTTTATTGCTTAGAAAGGAATTAGCATCTCAAAATGTGTTATTTGTCGTGCACTGCATGAAGAAAGTTTAAATTTCTGTATTGCTTGTCCTAAGCTGTTAATCTCTTCAGAAAATGCAATCAAAAGACTTAACTGGTCTCTTGCCCATAAAAACTGGTCTGTTTGGCACTTTCAACATGTTTTGTGGTCGGATAAGACCACAATTTATCTTTTTTAAAAATGTTCTTGTCAGGTTTGACATGAGCCACACGAGAAATGGAATATTGAGTGTTTAAGTTACACTATTAAACATAGCCCTGGTCATATGTACTGGGATTGCTTTTCCTGATATGGAGTTGGACCTTTTATTCCATTAAAATTCTCTGCCACCAGTGCTTCACATATTGAAATTCTCCATAAGAATGTCTTACTTGCTATAAAAAAATTTCCAGGAAATGAGAATCATGATCACCAACTATTTCAGCAGGACAACGTGAGAACACACACTACTAAAATTGCAAAGGAATTTATGAAAAATAAAAATATTAGGGTAATAGACTGGCCTCTATAGAGTTCAGATCTGAACCCGATAGAGAACCTTTGAAATGAAGTTAAGAAATCCATACATCGTAAGCCAAAACTGAATAATCTTAACAATCTTGATGTTCTTGTATGACAGGCATGATGGGAGATACCACCTAAATATTGCCATAATCTTATTAAGAACATGTCAAATCAGGTTACTGCCTATATTGCAATTAAAGGAAAACCTACAAAATACTAAAAGCAAAAAAAAAAAGAAAAAAAAAAAAAAACTAATTTTGGTTTGATAGAAAAAAGTTAGATTAGAGTTTTTTTTTTATAAAATTTGAACAAATAAATAAAATTGCATGAAATTTAAATGGATTATACCTTAATATTATATAAATATATCATTAAATTTTTAAAATTTATTTATTAATAAAATTTTTTATTATTTAAAAAATAAAAGTGTCCACAATAATATGATAGGCCTCTGTAGATACAGTATATTTTATATATGTATATAATAAAATATTGTTTAAATTACATCGCTAGTAAACGATAAAAAATATATATCTTTCTAGAATATATTAAACACGTGATATAGTGTAAGGTGATTTCTATAATTCGGAAATTTTACATGAAATCATTATAAGCGCGCACCTGCATAGGTGACGCACAAGTGCAGTAAGGGTGCCGCACGAGTGAGCGGTCGAAAATAAAAACTAAAGTCTGTTTGTCCTGGTATAAAAAAATTTTTTTATTACGATATTTTTTACCTTATTGCGAAACTCGCAAAAATCACATGTAGCAAAATTATATTACTACAAATCGCCAGGATGTATAAATCTTGCGATATTTTAAAATGATAAGAATATTTTTTATTACAACCTTTCACGAAACTCGCTAAAATTACATGCACGTATAATTAGATTACTAAGAATCTCGAGGTATATATAAAATTTGTGAAATCACTTAAAAATATATTTTTAATATGATATTTTACCTTTGCACAAAACTTTTTTAAATCACATGCACGCATAATTAGATTAATACGGATCGCCGGTTCGATAAAGTGTAAACTTCAGTTACTAAATATATATATACTGTATATATAGTTTTGATATTTTTTACCTTGTTGCGAAACTCGCTAAATCACATGTACTTAATTACGACCCTAACACAGTGACTTTTTAAAGGACATATAATGTCTATATACGATATAAATTTTAGGGCCGTATCTATTTTCGGAATTTATATGTATAGTTGTAGAAATAATCGGGTTGGTAACGTGAAAATCAGGACGCGTCGCGTAATAATGAGAAATGATAGTAGAATGATGCTATAATGTGGCAATGGAATGAGCGGTCAATAAGGCATATAAATAGATAGTTTTACATAGTTAGTCAGATAATTAGTCACAGTTCGAGTTTAGCTTTTTTAGAGAATACTTTTGTTTTCTCGCGCTTTAAATATCTGTTACTTCATTTTGCATAACAAATACAAGTGATCCCAAAATTTATACACCCAAGCAAGTAGTTTAAAGACTAACGACGCTATAACTAAGTTACAGACTAAAGGAGAAACTGAGTTACCTTTTCCCGTGTAAAAAGTGACACTTGAAATCTTGAGACGCGTCTAGGGAAAGACGGTCGAGAAGAGATTAGCAAGTGCGATAAGGGCGGCCAAATTGTAACACGCATCGGAGTTAAAGCCTTACCTTGTTTATTGCATTAATCCAAGGGTTTTGGATTATGTATAAAGTAGGCATCGTGGGGGTGTAACAGCGAGTCAGTCGATAAGGAAGACAAAATTTCGCGTGACCGCGGATAGGGTGAGTAATACTTAAGGTGAAGGAGGCGTGTTTTGATTTGGTCGAGTAATTTATTATTATAATGGGTCTTGTTCCTTTATTAACGCTTGTCTTTTCCTTTTTATACATCTCTTTTTATTTACAGAGGCTAGTGCGGCTATACTTTAAGAACAATGATTAAGCTAAGTCTATATTACATAAGTTTCTTTTTCATAATCCCTTCTTTCTTTTCCCCGCATTAGATAATCGTGCACCGCCAACCAAGAACAGGTTCCTTGCGGTACCCGTCGCGACGATCAGTCACGCGATGAGCGTCGCGTCTCAACTTACCCCTTACAGCATGTACGTAGCACAGTATAATTAGAAAATTCAAATCTTATTTCATGTATTGGTACAATTTCAAGTTCGCGGAAAATTAATGGTTGTTTTGTTTTTTTTAAAGGTTACAACATATGAAGACATTGCATTTCTAATTGACAACACTATCAATATTGCCATATAAAATAAAAAAATTTTTTTTTTTAAAAAATAAAAATTTTGATTTTTAATATTTATGTAATGACGTTAGTTAAGCGAATTTTTTACCATAAAGGACTTGGAGTAATCTCAAGAGATTCGTCAACAAAATCATAGACATCTCCTGGGACAGTCACTTTGAAAGGCTTGATACCGGGTAGCTCGATTTCTATACTCAATTCTGCAAAGGTATTGTATTTGCTTTCAATTTCAATACCATAGGATCATTAACTGCGAGGCTTTCTGGATTTGAATAGAAACTACGATATTTTGGACGTCAGCTTGTTCGAATGTGATTGTAGCATCGAATTTGTCTAAGGTAACGCTCACACTTTTTTGCCAACTTCGGCACGACATGAATCATTCTTGAGAATTGCTTGGAACATTATGCTGTTGGTAACTGATCTTTTTCCTTTTATATTTATTTTTTTTTTGTGGTATTTCTAATTTATATTCTTTCTGCGTTCTCAACCTGATGGACCCCACATGAATGTTAATTTCAATCTGAATGATGTTCAGTAAAAACAAGTTCTCGGATAATCTCTCCTGCGATCTCGCGAAAGTAATCTCTCATACCTGTCGAACATGAGCAACGATTAAGATTATTACCAATAAAGTTCAACATGTATGCGATGTGGTGTGGGTGTATAACTGTGAATCGAAAAAATAATAGCTCGCCTAATTGATGAATGATTTATTCAAACTTCGAAATAAGATGTATAAGTGGATTAAAGCATTTAAAAGTTTTAATCTTATCGAATAAGACCCAATTCTTGAAGATGCTCTGGAATAACTATGAGAGTTAATTTTGTATTACCTGCGCAAAATGAATTCCATGCTTCAAAATATTTAATGTTACAGAATGGGCTATTCCAAATATGACCTTGATGGCATTTCCATATTATTGGGATGTCAGAATTTTTATATATAATTGAAAGAAAATTTCTATTTCAACTAAATAATAATTTGCTTAGCATATTCAAGATTAAGATGGATATTATTTGTGCAATATGAGTAGTGATTGGAACAACTCTATCAGTTCTGTTCTGGTTCTATGGAATGCTGTTTTAACAATGGATTTGGAACCAAGCAGTATTTCACAGAACCATTAAGAGTAGAGTTGAAACCAAGTAATGTTCTACAGAGTCACTCAATAAAATGATTTTAATAAATTATATTATATATGTTTGTAAATATCTTTTAACATTATTACTTAATAGTATCATAAGTAAAGATAGGATTAAATTGAAATCTATTTAACTTTAACATTGTTAAAAATTTTTGTTTTGTTTTTTTTTGTGGTAATATTATTAATTGTGAAGAATTGACTGATTGTTATAAAAAAACTTTATATTTTATTTGAAATTACAAATAAGTTCTAGATTACCTATATATGCTAGAGTATTAGAAGCAATATAGCTTTAGATGAATTAATAACTGGCAAGTTTTGTAATTACAATATTATAAAAAATAATTCAAGCAACAGAGAATGGTACTTTGCTTTATTTAACCTCATTTTTAATTATAAAGAGGTTTATTGTTTCAAATAATATATTGATAAAAAATTTTCTATTATTAAGAAGATTAATAACATCAGAAAATTTTTTAGAGAGTTATTTATCAATAATCAACCAATAATCGCTAGTAATCAATTATAATTAATCAATTACTAGCAATTATCAGTTGACTATCAATTAATATCAAAAAAAAAATTGTTTATAATCGATTAATATCAATATTGATATAAATCGTATTTTATTTGGTAAATAGATTTTGATTTTTAACAATAAAGGTTATGTATCGTTAAAAAACAATATAATTAATTTCAATAGTAATCAATTTTATTTGATTCCGTAGATTAAAATTAAAATATATAATTATTTACTAAATATTCATTTGTTTTATCAAATCTT
>CAJVPV010001549.1:0-15509 GCA_910591835.1 Acaulospora morrowiae | reverse complement strand
TTAGTTTCTTGTCCATTTTGTTTGTGATTGCTCTACATGTTTCTGTGACCTTTTGTCCTACTCTGTTTCTGATATACTTGATAGTTTCTTTTGTGAATATTGCTTTTGTAATTAGTGTTCTAGTGTGTTCGGAGTCTATGATTTTGTTGAACTAGTAATATTTTTCTTTGTGTTTTTCTTTGTTGACCCAGGCACTGGTTTCTTGTTTCACGATTTTTGTTGTATTCGTTAGTAATGTTTTCTTTCCAGTGTTTGTGTATCATATGCTGATATGTTTTTATTTTACTTTTGCAGCTCAGGCATGCTGCTGTTCTATATATATCAGGTCTTCGTTCTACTAGTTTGTTCAGAGTTGGGAGTTCCTCGTTGAGCATTCTGTAGCAAAAATTTCTTCTTAGATGGTCTTGTTTGTTTGATTTGTTGCTTGTGATTGGTATCAGTTGCTGTGCCTCATGTGTCACTTTCCAGTCTATTTCTTTTTCCCCACCATCTATTCATGTCATGTGTCAGTTTTGAATTAGCCATCTTGCCAGCCATTGTGCACTTTGTTGTCTTTTGATGAAACTGTTTATGTTTGTGTCTAGGGTTGTATCTTTCCAAGTAATACTGAAGTGTGTGTCCTCTGTTGATTGGCTTATTCTTATTTCTTGTTTTTCATCTTTCTATACTTCTTCTTTGGCCAGTTCATCTGCTCTTTCATTTCCAATAATTCCTGTGTGTGATTTTACCTTGATTAGATTTGTTGTTTCTGTTCTGTCTTTAATGGCTCTTTTGATATGCGTGATTGTTACCCAGTTTGATGTGTGTGTCATGGTTTTGTTACCTCTTTTTTCTTTTGTCACATTTTGTATAGCTGCCTTGCTATCTGTATAAATGTTGACGTCTGTTTTGGTTGGTACACATTTGAGTATGCTAAGAATTGCTATTAGTTCTGCCCTGGTGGATGATGGAAAGTCTCATACTCTTGCTGAGAACTCTATTTCTTCATTGGTTTCTTTGTTGATTGCAAGCTATCCAATTCTCATCTTGCATTTGTGTGTATCTATTTCTTCTACAGATCCATCTGTGTAGGCTTCAATTGATTTTCATGTTTCCATTCTGTCTTCTCTTGTTTTTAGCTCATTCTAGGTTTGTGTGCTGACTTCCATTCCTTTGTATGTTTCTGATTTCTCTTCTTCTTGACTTCTTTGAGGTGTTTGCTTTCGCTCTATGATTTTTTGGATGTTGTTTTGGATGGTGAATGGGGATACCTAGAGTCTCTCTAGAGTGCCCATTATTTGGCTGTGTATTTTTTAGCTTTGTCCTGTTTTTATGACTGGAACTACTACTGTGTCATCCTTGTTGATTGTTCTGGTGTATTGGTTGGTACTTTGTTCGTTGTGTTTGCACCTAGTGCATTTTTGTAGTGGTGAGTCTTCTGTTATCTGTACCATGTGTTGTACTTGGTTGGTGCTGCCTTGCTTTTTCCTTCGACTGTCTTTCTTGCCGATGTATATTTGTTGATTTATTGTTGTTGCTAGGTATTTCGAGTTTTTGATATTGGTATTTTCTATTGTCTCCAGTTGTTGGATTGGGTTAGGTTGTATGAGTCCTCAATATTGCATTTGTATCTGTTGGTCAACCAGTCTGGGTAGCAATGTTGTTCTCTAATGTCTATAAACCATTTTGGTTACCGGCTGGTTGCTTTTTTTCTGGCCATGGCTCTAATTTGTCTTCATTCTAGCATGTGTGTTTGGTGTGCATTTGTCATTTGTTCTATGAACATTATGTTTTGGTTTTTTAGTTTGTGTCTGTTCTGTCTAAACCATGATTGTCCCATTACACTTTCAATTGTATGCAGCTGTGTGTTTGGGAGGGTTTTGAGTTTTCCCTGTGTTATGCTGAGTGTGATATTGTATCCTTCTTCTCTCATTGTATTGATTATTTGACTTAGCAGATTGTTGTGGTCTCTTTGGATTGTGATATTGTCTGTTAGAATGTCTTTTGGTGTCCATGTTATGTTTTGTAAGTGTTGTAATCTCCCTTGTACTATAATGCCACATGTGTTGTGCTTGTTTAGATGAACAAGTGTTGTTTTAATGTGTTATTGTAGCTGCTTGCTTTCTGTGCTGAAGATTTTGTATCCGAAGTGACAGTGTATTCCACTGTTTATTGCCATACTTGGCATGTTGTTTTTGTGTTTGAAGGCTGCTCTAATCATGGCATTCCACTTATTAAGTGTATGCTTTGTTGCTACTAAGTCTTGCATAAGATATGTTACTGCTGGGATGGTTACATGGTTGATAATATATCTTTGTTATTTATCTATAATGAAGCATCTTCTCAGAGTATTTGTTGTTGCTTGGATTTTTTGCTTTATTAGCTCTAGTTGGTGTTTTTTGCTTCCTGTTGCTGTAATCCATATGCCTAGAATTCTGATGGCTTCGGTTTTTGGTTTTGGTGTGATTTTATGGCCTTGCATTTTTATATGTCCGGGTTTCCTGGAATTGATTGTGATAAGTGCTGCTTTTCCTGGGTTAATTGTAAGGTTGGCTATTTTCACGAAGCTTTCTGTAGTTTTGGCAATTTTTTGCATATCTTGCTTGTTTTTCGCTAGCCATATTGTGTTGTCCATGTAAAATATTGATGCCACTTTTGTTGTTGTGATTTGCCACTTGCCATGTTTTCTCGTCAGTTCCTGTATTGTGAAGCAGTATCTGTATTTGGATTTTTCTATTTTTTCTATAAGTGGGTCATAGTATATCCTCCATAGCAGTGGGGATATTGTGTCGCCTTGGTCTATTCCTAGTTTGGATTGGAATGGGGCTGTGAGTTCATAGCATGTTGGAATATGATTGTTGTGGTTTTCGAGAAGATTCATTATTATGTTGATGATGTTTGCTGGGATCTTGATTCTCTTCATGGATTTTTCTAGCATTTCGTGGTTTATTGAGTCATATGCCTTGCTGATATCCTGGCTTAGAATCCAGCATTCTTTTTTGTTTTCTCTTGCCTCTTCTAGAACGTTGTTAATAATGTTGATTGGTTCATATATGCCATCTCCTGGGAGTCCTGTCCAGTTTTTGTCAGATACAATTGGATGTCTTGTTATGACCTCTGCTAATCTGTTATTGAGCAGTTTTGTGAATATCTTTTTGATTGTCTCAAGGAGCGTAATCAGTCTTACTAAGTTGAGGTTGTGTTGCCAGTCTGTTTTCTTTGGGATCATATATATGATGTTCTCTTGCTATTTTTTGGGAATTTCTCCTGTTATCAGTATTGTATTAAAGATTTTGGCAATTCTTTCCAATGCTTTTTCTCTAAGGTGTTTGAGGAGGGGATAGCTAATGCCGGATTTGCCAGGGGCAGAGTTGTTAGATGTGTTTTTGATTATTTCCTTTATTTCTGATGACTGGATTGTTGTTGATATCTTCTGGTACCATTCTTGTTTTATGCTTTCTTTGGGTCTGTACTCTTTTTCCCATGGTGCTCATTCTATTTGTGAGGTGCGATCATGTGTGACTGTGTGTTTTTGAAAGTGTGTGCGTATCATTTCTTTGATTTCATTTGGGTCAGTAGTAACTGTGACTTCTGGTTCGTGTGTTATAATTTTATTCATTTGGATTGTTGGTCTTGGACAGTTTAGAATTGATGCAATCATCTTTTTCTTGTCCTCGGTGTAGTTTATTTCTGTTTGTTTGATGGCTTTTTGTATTTTTTCCTGTTCTTCTTGTCTGTCTGCCATTGTGATTGACTTTTTGATGATTTTATAACTTTGTTTAATTCCTGCTATCCATGTGGAGATTTCTTCCAGTTTGGGATTGGTGTCATCCCATGGTGGGCTTGATGTATGTTGCTCCTCTTTGTTAATTTCCTTTATCAGTTCTTTGATCTTTGTCTTTATGGTGTCTGTTTTTTTCCCCAAGATGAAATATCTTCTGGCCAGTGTGTTTAGTTTTCTGATCGTAGTGATTTTTTGGTGTCTTGTTGGTGCTAGGTGTGCTGGGTTTTTTCCCTTTTTATGCACTTTTTCTTTGGGATGTGCTGATAGGCTGCTCTGCAAATGATTTCCCATATTTTGTTCCAGAGTTGATTCGAGATGAGTGAGTTTGCTGGTGTTTTGGCTTCTTGTTGTTGGAGTTCTTCTTCAATTTGTTGTTTGTAGGCTTCCCATTGTTTTATTGTAGCTTTTTTGGTGTTGAAAATGTTGTTGCAGTTGAAGGATGGTGGTTTCTTTTGTTGGGTAACGACTTCTGTGATCTTGATTTGGCATGTTGCTATATCATGGTCACTGTGCGTCAGCATGTTTGATAACTCTATATTTGCTTTTATTAGATTCCAGTTGTTGTTAGGGGATATTCAGATATAATCTATGCGTGTTTTTGTGGTGCGCATGTTTGTCCAGGTGTATCTTTTCCGCTCTGGCCATATTTCTCTGAACGTATCGATGTGGCCTAATTGAATGAGGGTTTTAATTGTTTGTAATGTTGGAAGCTGGTCTCTATTTGCTGGTTGTTTGTCCAGCTTGGAGTTGTGAAGGGCATTGAAGTCTCCAAGTGTGATTATATTCCATCCTTTGTGATGTCTGATCCAGATTTTTTTTTGTATCCAAGTGGTTGTCTTTTTGTAATTTTCGTTGTTTTGTGCTGGTATGTATATTCCGATTATACTTATGTGTTTGTGGCCTTTGAAGTTTAGATCAATACATATTTCTCTTTCTGGTATGGATTTGATTTTGCCTATATGGTTCACGATGTCTTCTTTGATCATGATTGCCACCCCTGCTTCTTTGTTGTCATTGCTCCAGGTTGTATGGTACCCTGTGGTCTTCCAGTGTTTGTAGCTGTCTGAGGTAATTTGGGTTTCTGTCAGTACTGCTATGTCTATCTTCTCTTCTGTGCAGTATCTCGTCCATATGTTCCTTTTTGTCTAGTTGTTGAAGCCTTGGACATTGTGTGTTACTATCTTCCATATCTCCAGTTTCTCGTAGTTCTCTGTTTTGGTTTGGGTTGTGACTGTTTTTATTTGGTGATTAATTTTCTTCGTGTTTGTTCTTGGTTGGATATCTTTGTTGTTTTCTTGTTTTTTGTGATTGATATGGGTTCGGGTGGACTGTGATGGAAGTGGGTGTTCAGATTCATGTGTGACTTGTAGTGTTATGTATCCGTTTTCGACATTGGTGTTGCTGTTTGTGTTTGTTTCTTCTTCTGAATAGTTGTTAATCGATTCGTAGAGTGTTGAGAGATTGTTGGTCATGCTTTCTGCATCGGTTGTGTTGCTTTGGTTGTTACCCATATTATTGATTGGTGGTAGAGGTTCTTGTGTTTCTGGGGATTAGTGTGTGGATTATGTTGGACAGATCGTTCATTGTTTGGTTGGTGTTGTTGATGGTTTCGTGGATTTGTCTTTGGCGTGTCTGGAGGTCCATGATTTCTTGTGCTGAGGTTGTGTTGTTCTCTGGTGTTTGAATTTGATTTGTTAGTTCTTTGGGGGTTTCTTGTACTTCTGCCTCCTCTGTTTCCATGGCTCTGATGCCATTTTCTTCATAATATTCCAGGTTTGTAATTCTTTTGTCCATGTCTATTATTTGTTGCTTGATTTCTTGTATGTCTTGTTGCATTTGTTGCAACAGTTTGAGTATTTCTTTCATGTTTGCATTTTCAGTAGTATTATCTATACTTTTGCTAGTGCTCGATTGGTGTCTTGCAGCTGCTGCATATGTGTCTGATCTTGTTCTTCTTGTTTGGGGCAGAATATATTTCCTGATTTCCTATGTTTTTGCTGGTTTGAATTTCTCGTATAGTTTACCAAACTTTGTGGCCTGCTTCTTGTTGTATTCTGACCAATGATTTCTTCTTTTCTTGGTTGGGCACATGGCTGCCAAGTGTGTATCTCTGTCACAGATTGCACATAGTTTTGTATCAATTTGTGTCCATGTAATCTGTGTTTCTCCGATTGTGAAGTTCTGTTGTATAGCATTGCTTAGGTCAGCTGTGTTCTCGAAACTGATAACTGCAAATCTTTTTCTTTGATATAATCCTCTGTGTGGGATGTAGCATGTTTTTGACTTAATTTGTTGACATATAGTGCACAGGTCAAAGGCTGTTATGTTGGGTGGGAGGTTTGTAAGCTTTGCTGCGATTTGGCCTCTTTCCTTCATTTGTGCTAGACTCCATTATGCATCAAACACTCTGACCATATTGGCCTTGAAGGGGATGCTCCACATGTTAACGATTTTTTCTTTGCTGTTCTTGTTCTCAAATGTAATGGTGGCTGTTTGCCATATTTGTTGTGTGCTCATTGAGATACTTGTGATCTGTCCATATTTGGAGAAAGTTTGTTGCACTTCTATGAATCTTACATTCAGGGGGATGTCTCATACTCTGATACTATTTTCCTTTTTTTTGATAGGATCGTGCATGGAAATAAAATCCAGGTGTGTGTTTTCCAAATTGGGTAGGTCTATGGTGCATACTTGTGCCGCCACATGGTAGTCTCTGAATGTGGCAGTGATCAGCTCTTTGTCTTTCCTCTTTTCGCTGCGAATATTGATAAGTTCTTCGGGGCAGCCTAGTGCTTTGGTGAGATATTGGATTTTCTTTCCAGTTGTGTCTCCAGGGAGTACAGTTGCTTCGATTTCTATTTTGCTTTGTTGATGTCTGTATCTGATACTTCTGTCGAATAGGGATCATAATCTTGGCTTGCTCCATTGATGCATTGGTTGTTTTCCTTTGTTTTGAGTATTCCATGTTGTGTTTTGGTAGTCTGTCTCCATATCTTTATTGGAGTTGTCTATTCTTGCCCATCTATAGGGGTTGTCTGTTTCCTGGGAGGTGCTTGCCTGTCTGGTGGGAGGTTCTGTGATTGTTCCTGCATAGGGATTGGAGTTCTTTTGTTCATAGATGTCGCTCCAGAGTTCATGTGTTTCGGGTTCTTGTGTAATGTTCTTGGGCTCTTCTGTGGCCTTGTTCTGGTTCTCATTGTCTAGTTGTTCCTTTCTGTGAATGGTTTGGTTTGTGGTTGTTTTTAAAATCGTTTTGGTTTGGTTCTGTTCTGTCACTTTTGTTGTCATTTTTCACTTCAGTTTGGAGTTGTTTCTTTGCTAGTTTTTGTGCTGGATATGGTGTTGTTTTTCGGCTTTTCCGGCTGGCCGTGCCTTTGGTAAGCTTGTTCAGATTGTAGTTGGGCCTGGTTGAGATCAGGGTGCCTCTGAGAGTTCTGTTTGAACTCATGTCTCTTTCTTTTCGCTATGTTTCCTAATATGGTAATTGTATGCAAGTGGGAAAGAGTCTGTATATCTAGCTAATATTGAAAAAGAAATTCAAAATAATATTATATACTAGCTGTGTCTGAATAGTAGCTATACCTATCTACTCAGAAAATTTTGTAAAGTCTTTTTGTTTTTGAATGCAAAGTAATTGAAAAAAAAAAAACATTAATGTTACTAAAACTAAAACTAAGTCAAATAAACTGTAAAGTCTGTAAGTAGAAAACCAATTATTTCTTCAAAAAAACCCCGAACAGGCTCATGGTTCCATCTTTCTGGCTCTTTGATTACCATAAACAATAAAGTATATGTAATGTTGTTTACTATTATAATAGTCATTATTGTTATTGTTGTTGTGCTGATATATTTGGTGGTTGGTATAATGATTGATTTGATTATTGGTAGTATGATTTTTTTAAGTATCACTAAGACTAAAACTAAGTTAAATACACTGTAGAATCTATAGGTAGAAAACCAATTATTTTCTCAAAAAAACCCTGGACAAACTTATAGTTCTATCTCTTCAGCTCTTTGGTTACCATAGATAATAAAATATACATGATGCTGTTTGTTGTTATAGTAGTTCTTATTGTTGTATTGATATATTTAGTAGCTAATGTGATGATTGGTTTGATTGTCGATAGTATGATTTTGTTTTGATTGTTATTACTAAAAGTGGTTTTGTTTATATTGATTGTTATATGGTGTATTAGTAGTATGAGTTTGTTTTGAATTTTGATAATATTTGATTAGTTGAATTTGAAATAGTAATAAATTAACAGGTGTAGACTGATTGCAGTTTTTTGGTAAAAAATTTTTTGAGTAATAATTTTTGATTTTTTGTGGTGCAGCAGTATGTGCTAAACGATGTTGAAAAGTAGATATTGTAAATATTGCTAGTCTCCAAACCAACAATATAGACAATTTTGAAGTAGAGTTTAATTTTTTAAATAAAAGAAAAGCCATCCAAGCAGAAAATTTGTTTATTTAATAAGAATTGTATATTAATAAGAAGTGAAAATAGAAAGAACCTTAAGGAAGATTTATAAAGAAGCAATTGTCACTGGTCTTTTCTTATGCAATCCAAGAAAAAAACAAGCTCCTTAAACTTGTTTTTTCTTGGTCAGAGGTTCCATCCTGATACATCAGTATGTTTCTTTGGTTTTCTTGAAGTTCTTGTAGTAAAAATAGGAGAGATATAGAAGACTTTTGGATATTGAAAGGCAAAAAAATATTGTATACAGAAAAGAGTTTTTTTGTTTTTATAAGAAAGTTAATATTTTTTTTAAAGTGTTAAGTGAGGCATTTCTCGTGATCTTTATTAATTAAGTAAAATGTTATATAATTAATGTTTAGATTGTGAGATACATTACTATACATGTTAGCCTACTACCAAATAGATATATTTTAAAAAAAAACCTTTTTGAGAAAGGAAAATAAAAGGAACTATCTATATTTGGAGGGCTAATACCTCCTTAATAATTTATTCTATCATGAAAAGACATTGATAGATTTTCAGAAAAAGATTGAATAACAATGTTAGTGTGATTGTTTGATTGTGAATTGAAAGATTTGTTTGCCAGTAATGTTTTTCTTTTTGGTTTGTTGTTTTTTGTATGTGGTTGTTTATTTTTCCTGTGTTTGTCTGCTCGAATAATGTTGTATATTTCTTCTTCTTCGTTTATGCTTTTGTTTTGTGGAGTCCATATTTCCTGATAGATTAAATCGAGAAGATCATTTTGAAGTTCGTTCAGAATTTTTAGATCTTTTGGAGATAGTTTAAGATTTGTAAAAAAGGAGTTAGTATTTGTGAGGCCAAGAGCTAGGTTTATACAGGTAAGTGGTGAGTTAATGAGCTGTTGGAAAGTTTTTGAATTGAAGTTTTTGTTGTTTTTAAAGGAAAGAGTAGCTTGTGCTTTGGTATTTTTTATTATTTGGGTTATAGCTGGATTGCTCTCTTTATAGAGCCAGATATGATATGTAGTTTCTGGAGCGGTGTTATATCGGAGACAAAGATTGTTAGTATAGAGATGGGGTAAGGTAGAATGTAAATGAGATTTGATTGGTAATGTGTTGGAAAGAATTTTGAGGTGGAAGTTGTATAAATTAGATTGTAATTGAGTGGTTGGTAGAGGATTTTTTTTAAGAAAGGTAAGTGTGTATTGTAGAAAAGAGAAGTCAGGTTTGAAGGTAGTTTTTGCTCTTTCAGAATAGATTATATTGGTTAATCTGATTGTTTTATTTATTTTTTTGATAAGATCTTGTATTGAGAGAAGTAAATTATTTTGTATGTTGAGTAAGGTATATAGTAAAGAAAATGAATTGGTTATATTGAGTTAAAGAATGGCCATATTGTAAAATTGAAGTTTTTTCATTGCTGAAGTAGGTTTATAAAAGGAGCAAGAGATTTGTAATATTTGGATGATATTGTGAATATTGCTAATAATAGTGGCATAAGGTAGTTTGCATTTTTTCTGATGATTAGAAGGTAATGGAAGTAAAAGTTTATTAAATATTTTTGTATGTTTACAGAATATAGTTATTTGTTTTGTTTTGTTGGTAAGGAGAATAAGAATTAAGAAAAAGTAGAAAGATAGGAGAGGGGGAAGAGAAAAATTAGTTGTATAGGATTTATTGTGTTGGAGAAAGTTCCAAGTGATCATTGTTAAATTGGAAGAATATTTAAATGTTAAGAGTATTTTAGGATTTGGGTCCAAGGGAAATTGGATTGTTTTGAAAGTTTTTTGTGATAATAAGATTAGGTGTTTTTGGATGAAAGATTCTTGGATGTCAAGTGGGATATGAATTAATGAAGAAGTTAGGGGTTTGCTTTGAGAATTGAATGTGAGTGTGTTAAGAAGATCTGATTGAGTTATTTTAGTTTTGATTGAGTTGTTGGTAAAAGGTTTTGTAAAAAGATTGAATGGGTTGTTTGATATAAATTGACATTTGTGAGAGTTATTTGAAATGTTAAAGTAGCAGCCAAAATATTTTGTGAGAATTATGGAACTGTTGGGATCATCATTAGTTGCGATCCAGTGGTTGGTTAAAATATTGTTATTGTTAGTTTTTTGTTTTTTGCCGTAGATAATTTTGTTGTTTTTGAGTGATGCTATCCATTTTCTTTTTTGGTTGGGTTTAGCTGATGTTGATCCTTTATTAGAATATTGGATTTGGGTAAGAATTGTATACCATTGCAGAATTTTGCCTTGAATGTTAAAGCCAAATCTTGCAAAAATGTGATTTCAGTTTATTAATTGATTGTTATTGTAGTTGAGAATTTGTTCGATGTAGAAGATGTTTTTTTTAGATAGTTGTTTGGCAAAGGTTGGCCATTTTTTATGTGTTCCCAGGATTGAAATAATGGGAGTAGACCTACCAGAGAATTCGTGGAGACAATGTAAGGTTGAGCAGAAGGAGAGATTATATTGGTGTGCTAATAAAGTAAAGAATGTTGTAGTGTTGTGTGTGTGTACGAAGTTGTTTTTTAAAATACAGAGTGGTTGACAATTAAATTTTTGAATAGTATTGATTTCAAGTTCTTTTAGTGGAAGAGTTGTGGGGTTAGTGAGAGAGTATTGGAGGTTGGAGACAAGAACTTCAGATTGTAAATCCGAGATCGGTTTAATATTAAATATGTTGGGGTTGTAGAACCAGTTTTGTGGAAGTGTGCATTCAATATTAAATTTGTGTTTGATTATAGAATCAATTTTCCTTTAAAGGGTTTTGAGCATAGTGGTAGTTAGGAAGGTTGTTTGAAGTTTGAATTCGATTCGAGGTAAAAGAACTTTGTTATAAATATAGGTAGCCATAGGGCCGGTTATGTATTTGGATTTTAAGGCTTGAGCTATATTTTCAGTTTCTTCAAAAATTTTTTGTCGGTTGGGAGTGAGAATACTGTGTTCGGAGAGCCGATTCCAAGAATTCTGACTGGTTCCTTTTTTTGGATTGGAGAGATAGTAGTGTTGTTTTGTGTGAGAGTTTTGTTTGGGGATGAATTGTTTAATACAATAAGTTTTGTTTTCGTGGAGTTTGCTTTGATATCATTGAGAATAAAAAATTTGGAGGCCAGGTTTAAGTTTTGTTGAAGTTCTTTTTTTGAGATTGCTAGTAGATTAAGATTATCCATATATGCGATTGTATTAACTGGAAGATTAGATTTTTATTATACAAGGGCTGTGATAAGAGGGTCATAAAAAATAATCCACCAAAGGGAAGAGAAAGACTCTTCTTGATCAATTCCATCAGGAATTGTTATTTGTTCGGTTAATCCTGAGTTGGTAATTATTTGACAGGTATGGTTTTTTAAGATATTAAGGGAAAGGTTGATAAAGGAGTCTGGAATATGGAGTCTCTGCATGGCTTTTTTGAGCATGTTTAGATTAACGGAATCAAAAGCTGCACTGATATCAAGAGAAAGAATCCAAAGTTCCTCTTGTGAGATTTTTTTGATGTTATATAAAGAGTTAAGAATTTGAATAGGTTCGAATGTACTTTGGTTTGGGAGGCTAGCAAAATTGGTTTTTTGAAGGACTTTATTATTTTGAAGGATTTTGCTAAGTCATTTAGTAAGTATTTTGGTAAGGATTTTGCGGAAGAAGTTAATAAGTGCTATGGGATGAGCGTCCTGAATGTTATATTTCCATTGGAGTTTTTTGCTAATTGGGTATATGTAATAATTTTTCCAGTCAGTTGGAACTTCTTGTGTTGAGAGAATATCATTAAACAGATTGTAAAAGAATGGAAGTAGAGTTGATTGGGTTTTTTTGATAAAGAGATAATTAATTTCGGATGGGCCTGAGGCCTTATTATTAGAGAATTCGTTAATGATTTCAGAAATTTCATATTGAGTTATTGGTGACATTAGTGTGTTATAAATAGATGGATTGATGTGAAGAAGAGGTTGATAGTGTTCTGCCCACTTATTGAAAATGTTATCATTTATAGTTCTCTTGCGAAAAACTTTTTTGTAATAATCAGTTAAAGTTTGATGTATAGTTGATGGATTAGTTATAATTTCTTTTGTTAGTGGATCAATAAGTTTGAAAAAGGATGCTTGGGGGTTTTTGTGATTAAGAGTTTGTTGAATTATAACTTTGGGTCTTTCTTGGAGATAGGATATTCTTTTATTAATGATTTTTTTAATTGATTCAGCTTTGTGAAAATTATTTTCGATTTTGAGTAAGCGATATTTAATTTTAAAAAGTTTTTTAAGTGAAATTATTTTTTCCAAGTGGGTATTGTGAGGGAATTTGAGCTCATTTAATTCTAGTATAATAGAAGTAGGAAGTTGGAGAGGAGAGGAGGAAGAGGAAAGATTATGAATGTAGAATTTGATAAGTTAAAGTTTTTTGTAAAGAATTATTCCACTTTTACTGAATATGTGATTGAAGTTTTTTTTTGATTTTTTGTTTTGGAATAAAGTTGTTCATTGAGGTTTTTATTGAAGAGTTTAATAGCTTCCAGGTGTCATGAATATTGGAGTCATTGTCAAGAGAGTTGAATTTGTTTGATAGATCAGCATTAATGTTTTCCCAGGTTTTTTCGGATACTTTGTTGTAGTTGAAGTGTATTATTGGCTTAGATTTAGGAAGTTTTGTGATTAAGAAATTGAAGATTGAAAGTGTGATTATTTTGTGGTCACTATGAAATTCTGGTTCTGTGTTAATTATTAAGGACTTGATGATTTGGGAGGAAATATCTTCAGAGGTCCATATTTGATCAATGCGACTTTGTCCAGTAGGACCAGAAAAGATAAATGCTAACTTTTGAGGATTAAGAAGATGAAAAGTATCAAAGTAGTTTTTGTTAAGAGATTTGTAGATAGTAGATTTGTATTTTAGTTCAGATGATTGAGCTCTATCCTGTTTGGAGGGAGTGGAATTAAAGTCTCCCATAATAATGTGTGAGATTTGTTATCGTTAATGAAATTTTGGAGAAAAGATATGGCATTTTTCCTTTCCTATATATTGTAAGATAGATAGATTAAGTAATGCATAGTTTGATTTTGGGTTTGAATTGAAGGAAAATAGAGATTATATATCCTTGAAGTTCTGTAGTTTTATAAAGATGGTTTTAAAGATTTTTGTTAATTATAATAGATACTCCTGCTTGACTAGAGGAGAGATTGCTTGAATGAATTAAGAGATTGTCAATAGAATTGGAAATTTTTTTGTTTAAGTGGAGTTTAGTTTCAGAGAAACCAAAAATATTATAGTTTTTGTTTTTTATATAAATTAAAAGACAGTTGAGTTTGGTTATATCATTGAGACCTCAAGTGTTAAGAGATCCAATTTCAAGGGAGGATGGTTTGATAAGAGAGGAAAATTGGGTATAAAAAGAAGTTAAATTTTTGTTGTGAATATGTTTGAAAAAAAACTTATTGTTTGAAAAATTGTTAATATTATAGTTGGTGTTATTCATTAGAAATAGTTAAAAAATTTTAGTGAAGGTTCAGGAAGTTCAATTTGAAAAATGTAATCCTTGGGAAGTCTTTGAAAACTAAAGTGTTCTCTTAATTTACAGATTTTAATTGAGAAGTTGAAATCATTGATAATTGGCAGTTCGATGTTAAGATTATTGTTTTTGATGAAGTTTGCGAGTGATGACAAGTCAGATAGTTGAGGTTTTCTGGGAATAGTGATCCAAGCGTCAGGAATTTTGTCAAATAAGAAGTGTTTGTGGGCTTTAATAATATTTTCTCTGAGATATTTTTTGTCCAGGATTGGAAAGTTTGTTCCTGCAGTTTTATTTACTTCTTCAAGATTTTGTGGAAGAGGTGGCTTTATATCTGAGTGAGATGGAATATTAACCCAATCCTTGGAAAGAGGAGTGGAGAATAAATATTTTTTGAGAGAGTTTAGAGAAGGGAAGAAATCTCAGCAGAATCGGTTATTGGTAAAGGAATGTTAATATCAAGGTTGAGTATTTTGTTAGGTAAAGATAGAAGTTTTGTTAGAATAAAGAAATAATCATTGGGTAACAATTTGAAAAAATAAGTTTTGTGGAGAAGAGTTGTTAATTCATAGATAGTTAATATGCTATCTCTTGGATTGAAGGAAAAAAGATGAACATATTTGGGTTCGAGTAAATGATATATAGAAGGAAGAGGTTTTTTGGGAGGAGGGAGTTTGAAATAGGAGTCAGGTAATTTAAATGGTACTTGGTATTCCTCACGTAGATATTTTTTGTAATCAGAAAGTTTGGATAATTCACTTCTTTTTTTGATGGGAAAGATAGTTTTGTATTTTATTAAAAGTTCATTGGGGTTGTCAGGAAGTTGAGGATTTGATTTAAAATATGATTCAGGAAGCTTATCAAACTTGTAATAAGAGCGAAGAGTACAGAGTGTTTGAATGAGATGGGATTTGTCAGTAATTGGGAGGTTGCATGGGAGTTTAATTTTAACTTGGGATGGAATATCCTTTGGATTTTGTGGAAGTTCAGGGAGAATTTCATCAAAGTATTTGTTAAGGGCTTCTTTGAGAGATGTGTATTCGACAAAGAAAAGTGGTTTTCTGATAAAGTAGTTAATGAGATAAGAGAGGATGCTAGCTAGTTCATAAAAAGAAAGGTTCTCAATATCAATAGTTCTGAGAAAGATAATAAAATAAATAGTACAAATTATAACACGAATTTTTTTTCTGGTTTCAAAGTTGATAAAAGAAAGATTATGCTCGTTTTTGTATTTTTCTTGGAAGTCTTTCTCAATATTAAAGAATTATTTTTGATGGGAGGGCATTATGTGCTCTTTGTTTGTGAAGGAACTGAAGAATATACAGTCCTTGTATTTGAGTTTGCTGATGATTGCCTGAAAGAAGTGTGAAGAGTATTTGAATGCCTTACAAATTTCATTGATTGTTTCAATAATGATATTAATATTATTGGGAGCTGGTAATAGTTTTCTGGCTAGTTGTTTAGTGCTTTCTATGAGAATTTCATGTTGTTTAATATCTCTAATTTGTTGGAGTTTCTCTTGGATTTGATTATTAAAAGATGATAACCAGGAGGTGGTTTGGATAGGAGGATTTGGAGAGGATGAATTTTTTAAGTTAGAGGGCTGGTGTAACAATTTTTCCGCTTTTACTGCGCCACATTCCATGTGACCGGAAACCCCTGGGATATCCGGGAATACCCCGGAATACTGTGGAACACCCCAGAACCTCCCGGAATATCATGGAACTTTTCGGAATATTATTAATCATTTATTATTAATTATTGTGTTTATTATCTTTATACTTATTTGGGAAACAGGACATTATTA
>CAJVPV010001548.1:0-15509 GCA_910591835.1 Acaulospora morrowiae | reverse complement strand
AGTGGAGGGTATTTTTCTACAGGTTTCTTCTTCCCAGTAAGGTGTTCTTGCCGTAAACCAGATGGGTAAAGCTTTGTATTATTTTGTTGCTGAAATATCCAAAGTTTTTCGAAGAAGGAAAAGTAAACAAGTGGGGAGGCACCTGCCTTCAGGGAGTAATGTTTTTAAAGAAAGTGTATAGACTTTATTATCAAAAATAAAAAAAATATTTTTGAGAACGTCTGTTTTTTGGGTTGGCAAAGGGATTAGCGGAAAGAGTTCAATTACAAATACAAAATTATATTTTTTAAAAATTTTTAATTAATTTATATATTGAAATAATTTTAATAATTAATTATTATATTTTATAATTAATATAAACTATAAACTTTAATTATTTTTTTTAATCATTTCTTATTTTTTTTAAAAAAGGTTTATATAATTTTATTATTATATCTTAATAAAAATTTATTTACTTAGACCTGTGGATTCATAGTATAGTGATTAATACTCCATAGATCAGATTACAAAATATAAGTTCAATACCATATGAAGGCAGTTGAATAGAATTAATATGGTATCTGGCACTATAACCAATTATGTACTGTTTCTTCTAAGAAGCCTATTTACATGCTGATCTGGTAGGCATAGAAATTGTAATTTCCTATTAAGATGTTGTAATGTAACAATTGTCCAGTTGATATACAATGATCGCTATGAAGTTGCTTCATATAAAGGTTGTGTAGATTCCCCTGTATATATTATATCCAATAAGCCTTGTCTCGACTCATTTCAGAATTTTCTAGTTTGGAGCTATTCCAATCTGGCACTTGCTTAAAAGAAGAGGTCTGTAGGAAAGATCTATTGAAGCCGCAGATAGTGACAAGGAGCAAGTATTCCTTTCAAGAGTTCAAATGAAAAGTATCAGAGTATTTGAAAATCCAATAACCAAACCTTTATAGAATAGATATAAGATCTTAAGAATGGATTATAAGTTAGGATTTAAACTAGTAGTAGGCATTTTCTTTATAGAAACCTTATCCGACATGTTGGATTCACCTTTGGTGTATAATTCTTATAATTGGGTTTAAAAGATGGGTGGTAAGCTGTTATCCAGACAAAGCAGTATTAGTTATAGTTAGAACTGTCATTTGATACAATTGATACACATAGCAATTGTTCCAATTGTAAAAGACACTTGATGTATTTCCATATATGAAAGTATCAATAAAGATCTGCATTATTGCGTATTCATCTATAAAAAAAAATTTATTTACTTATATATTTTTTTTTTAACTGCGAACAGAGCCAGAGATGCAAGACTTTTATTAATTATATATAAAATTTATACAATTATAAGATCAATAGATCAAGGTTACATCAAGTATCGATAATTAGAGTATTACTAAATTACAAATATTTACTTAGATACAATGACTTACTAAACTTTTCAGTACCTCAAAGAGACTTACTAAGAGAAGTAAGGATGGATAGCGCTTGCTCTATCCATGAACAGTGTTAGGTAATACTGGGAATATATTATTAATTTGATAAATTTCATTGATGTAAATATTTATTGCTAAGCCAATAACATTGATCAGATTAGTTTTTGAGAAGCAGTTTAGAAGTAATTCAGTGGGAGGTAACAATTTTTTTGGGGCCAGTTGTTGTTGAGTTGGGTTAATATTTTTTTCCATTTTATACCTAAGGAAGGGAAAGTATTAGCTGTTGCTGATCTTGGAGTTCATATGTGGTTAAAAATAATTTTCAGAGCTTTTTTTGCTATCAAACCTTTGTGTTTGTTGGATAGATCTATTGGTGGTGACGAAATACCTGCTGTTTATTCATATAATAAGGGCCCAGTAACTGATATATTATTGATAGTATTTTTTGCTTCTAATTTATTTTTAATTTTGTTACTTATGTCAATAAGATTGTTAATTAAAGTTATTATTTTTTTGCTTTTAGATTCGAGGATGATCCGGTTCTCAGAACAAGCAAAGATATGATTAAAATGTTCTGGGACAGAGTTACAACATGGACAAAGATTGCTAGGATAGAGTTAAGGATATCTGCTATTTAATTTTACTCTTGTTGGTAGATTGCAACAGAAAATATTTATCCTGAAAGCCAGTAGTGCAGAGAACTTGAATTTTTCATGTGTTGTAGACTGTTTATATTGTTCGATAAAAATCAGATCTAAGTTCCATTCTGATCTGTTTGTCCATGATTTTATCAATCTAGTGTGAAGTTTCCTTTTGGTCCTGGTAATTATCTTTATCCATGAAATGGGTTTGAAAAAGAGGTACCAGAAATAAGGGGGGAAGTTGAAAAGCTTGATGGTTTCCAGTCAAGATTTTCAAGATTTAAGATGGATGTAAGTATAATTTCCTAAGTATTGAAAGTAATATTTAAGTTTTTTTGATTAATGAGATGGACAATATCAGATTTGTATTGACTATATATTGATTTGATTCTTCTGTTGATATAAGAGAACATCGTCAAGTTAGAGGTTTTGTTTAATGAGATAGTGAAAGATGAATTGGGCTGAGCCTTAAGACAGATATGTTTAACTGCCAAAAGGAGACCCAAGAAATGATTCTTTAGTGGTTTGAAAGAATAGGTAATAGCTCTTGTTATGGTGATTGCTTGTGGTATGATAGCAACTTTCCATTCAGGAGTATGGAGTAAATGATTTGGGATAGAGGAAATTGTAATTTGAGGATTTATTTGTGGAGGTGTGTCCATTAATATATCAATTATTTCATCAATCGGGTTAAGAATAATTAGTTTTTCTTTGTGTTTAACCCAAATTGAGAGAGTTTTAGTTTGAGGAAGGATCAAAAGTTTCGTGTTTATCTTAAAGATTGTGTTGATGTTTCTGTCAAAAAGCATTCCAGTGATGGATATGTCAGATAGGTAGTCGATTTTCTTAATGATCCTGAGAGAGAAACTATCTATGAAGGCAAAGTATCAATTTTTAGGACAAGAAATTACAGATGAGGTTCCTTTAATATTGGAGGGAATATTAATTTCATTAAATTAATTAGGAGTTCTTTTGAGATTTATACTGTTGATAGCAAACTTTTCTCTGGTAGCTAATTGGTCCATTTGAGTTTTGTGGATGAGTCTCTTACCAAGATATCTTCTATTGTTTTAATTCTTAGATAAAAGGTTATAAGGGCATTCTTCGTATTGATGTGTGCATTTAAGCCTATGGAAAGGTTACTATTATATAGTTCCAGAGAACAATGTGAGGGGTAAAGACTTATTTGATATTTTTGGGCTATGGTAGCTGCTTCAAGTATCCAGTTATTTTTTTCTTTAAAGAATTCAGGTTGATGGAGTGGACATTTCCAAATTGCATGAGATTGCTGAATTGAAACTACTTCTTTGAGAGTTGTTTCTCTGGTACAATAATTATTCAATCTCATCAGAATTAGTTTAGTTAGAGTGATATCTTGTCTGTCTTCTAGATTTGTTATATTTAGACCTAGCGGGGAGAAAATTATTGGGTCGGGTGTTGTTTTTTCAAGACGATATTTACTTTTATAGATTTTGTTTAAGTTTTTTTGTGTAATAGAAAGATTGGTTTTGTTCAAAAAGGAAATATTAAGAGCATATTTCATTTTTGCTGGTATAATCCATTAAGCCACTTGTTTGGCTATGGACCATTCCATTGTTTTGTTTGAATGATGGATTTTGAGATTTCTGATGACTCTGATAGAAGTTGCTTGGTGGTTGCTTGTGTAGGACTGGAACCAGAGAAATAGCAACCCAAGTATCTGAAGGGTTGTTTATAATTAAGAGTTTTCAAGTTTGTATCCATCAAATTGAAGGATAGATTTCTCGCTGGGCTTTTGTTAACACTAGTATGGATTATTTTGGTTTTTTCAGCATTGCATTTGATTCCATTGATCTCTAAAAAGTTGGCAAAGACATTCATATCTTTTTGCAAGTTATCATGTTTGTTATCCAGAAGAGCTAAGTCATCCATATAAGCAAGCACGTTGAATTTGAATTCTGGTGAAGGACGAAGTAGTCTGAATATTAGAGAGTCATAGAATATTATCCATCAGAGTGGGGCTAAGGTTTCACCTTGTTCTATGCCATTGTCAACCTGAAATTTGCCAGATGAGTAAATGTTAAGATTAATTTCAGTGGTTCTATTTGAGAGGAGATTTAATAATATATTTTTGAATTTTGAGAGGAGGCTTATTCTGATCATGGCTTTGTATAGACTGTCAAGAGGAACTGAGTCAAATGCCTTTGCAATATTGAAGGATATCACCTATATATGTTTGTTTAAATTTTTTGCTTAATTTATTGATGAAGACATTAGTGATAAGGGTTCAAAGGTACTTTGGTCAGGAAGCCTTGCAAAGTTAGCCTCAGAGAGAATGTTGTTTTCTTTGATAATTTTGGAAAATCTGGTATTGATTATTTTCATAAAAATTTTTCTTCTTGAGTTTAAGAGAGTAATTGGTCTGATATCTGCAATATTATATATCAAACTAGTTTTTTGAAGAGAAGGCATATATTTGCTTCTTTCTATTCACTGGAGATTTGTTCACTTTGGAAGATAATGTTAAGAGCTTTTAAAATTATCAGTTTGGTCTCAACAGTCAGAGATTTTCAAGCTTTATAAGAGATACGAATAGACCAGGCATCTTGTTATTAGCAAGTAAGTCAACGATGACATTGAGCTCTTCAATAGAGAATTCTTTAGTAGCATCATTGTATATATCAGAATCGATTGAGAGGTTTTTGTACATTTCCTTTCATTAATCTGATATAATAAATTGTCTTTTCTTTAAGGTCTTCTTGAAATGATTCAACATGATATCTTTAATTTCCTCTATGTTATCAGTAATGATATTGTTTTTATTTCTAAGTTGCGAGAGATCAAGTTGAGGTTTGAGATTACCAAGTGCTGCTTTAATGGCTTGCTTGGGTTTACTCCAAAATTTTTGAAGATTATGCTCAAAATTTTCTTTAAGCTGTGAAAAATTACATTCTTTGGTTTTATTAATGATTTCTGTTCTAAGTTTTTTTGTTGCACGCTGGATTCCTTTGGGGAAAATGTTGTATATATTGTTTACTTGGAAATAAATTTCTTTCGTAGCTTTACTGAGACTTTGACCTGATTTACGTGCACTAAGAAGGGCTTTAATATGATTGTGAAGAAATCTTGTATTTGGTATGGATGATTTTCGAGAAGTATTAATTTGCACCTTGGATATGTTATTCAAAAGAGAGCTTTTAATGGTGTTGATAATATTGTTACAAGATGGATTATTGAATAAATTTAAAGCAAGATCTACTTCTTCTGCGAAGTTTTTGATGTCGTCAGGTTTTGCTTTTTTGAAGTCAAAGATTTTATTTGTTTTATAAGCTTTGATGGAATATTCGAACCAATTTAATGTGACTTTGATCATTTTGTGGTCAGAGGGGATTGGAGATGGCATCGATCTGTAGTCCAGGATTTTATTTGAAAGGTGATGGGATATCCAGATCTGATCAATTCTAGATATACTAGAAGGTGTGATGTGTGTGAAGTCAGATTTGTAACCAAGGGCTTCTGCTACATCTAACCATGAATATAGATAATTATAAATGTGTCTTTTGTGCTTTAAGGTTTGAGCATTGAGATGTGGAGTTTCCTTGGTATAGGAGTTAAAATCACTTGCGAGTACTTGAGCTATGTTGTTTTTTGATTGATTCGATTGAATGAAAGAAGTTAGAGATTTGACTGCCAATTTCTTTTCTTTCTGTCATGAGGAAGGTAACAAGAGATTATCATTAAATTGATTTTGGGTTTGAATTTCAAATAAAGAGCTACCCAATATTGGTTAATTGTTGTTATTTTGAAAACATGTGATTCGAGATCTTTTCCCAACAAAATGGATGTACCATTTTTGGATGTTAGATCTGGTGTAAAGTTGAAAAGAGCTGTATTGTTAACTCTTTTAAAAAATGGTTTTTTAATGGATTGTTTAGTTTCTGAGCAACAAATTATTTCTCTGACCCCTATAGAGGAGGAGAGATATGTTATTTTGGCTAGGTTTTTGCTACCTTGAGTATTGATTGATGAAATATTTAAAAGATTTTTGATTTTGTTTTGCTTAGGGGATTAATCAGTTGTTATGTCTTGTCCAGTTGTCAAAGTAGAAGTTTCTGTAGTAAAATTGTATAAATATGTAGCCTCTGAAGAATTTGTTATTAATTGATTTTGCAGAAAAGATCAAGGCCAGGATTGGATTGATCTGATATAATAATAAAATCTGGTAGAAGCTTAATGAAGTAGAAGATTTTGTGAAGTTCTTTGATATTCGTGTTGAGATTTTCATCCTCGATTAAGGGTAATGTTAATGTTGAGTTGTTGTTTTTAAGGATTATGCTTGATTCTTCAATAGTAGTAAGTTCTGGGAGGCTGGAGGTAATCCATTCTTCTGGAAGAAGTGAGAAATTATACTTGGTATGCAGATTTTTAATAATTGTGGCAAAGTTTTCGCTTGCTTTGTCGATTTTTCTTGAGAGATTGAGATCTTTCTGAATAATTTTAAAGTTTTCTGGAAGAGGAGGTTTGTCACTTTGAATAAGGTGACCAGCGATCCATTCGGGTCCGAGGGGCAAAGTAACAAAGAATTTTTTTTGTAGATTTTTGATGAAGCCTTTGACCAAGTTTTGGTCAGTAATAGGAAGAGTGATTCCTTGATTTTTCATTATCCAGTGTGGAGGAGGAAGTCTATGCTTGACTTTGATAAAATCATTAGAAAGGCAATAGACATAATAGTTGTAATCTTTGAAAGGTTGTTTCTTTGGAGGGAGTCAGAAGTATTCCTCTGGAAGCTTACTTGAAATATAGTAATCTTCTCGAAGTGAATTTGTAATATTTTTAAGGTCCCTAAAACTTGCTCTATCAGTCAGAGGGAAAATGCCTTGATGGTGCTTGATTAATTCTTTGGGGTTTGAAGGAAGTATTGGGCGTTGGACAAAATAGGAGGTGGGTAAAGTATCAAATTTGAAAAAGGATCTTAAAGCTTGAGCCACAGGATCCATAAAATATCTATCTTTTATTGAAACAGCTAATGGTAATTTAATTTTGATTTCTAATGGAATCTCTTTGGGGTTGATGGCAGAGGTAGAAGTTTATTGTTGATATCATTTTCTATAGTTTTGATAATTTTTTCCTTATCGATTGAATTTTTCTTTCCTAAAAAAAAAGTTGAAAATATAATCTAAAGTTAAAGCAATGGCGATTGGTCTGTGATTGTCTTTACTAAATTCTCTAAGGAAGGCAACTGCTACAGTTTTTTTAATAAGAGTTCTAATTTTTATTTTGGTTTTCCGGGTTAGATATTCCACATTATGCGTGGATTTGTATCAGTTGGTTAATTGAAGCTCTAATTCCTCAAACTCTTTTTGATAGGCAGGTTTAATATGTGCATTGATGATAAAAGTTCTGAAGAAATCCTTTCTTCGGAGTTTTATTTTTTTGAAGCTGTTGGAAAAGGACTCTCTCTTTTTCTCTTTTTTTGCCTTGCAGATGTCATTGAAAAAATTGAGAATAACATTAGCATCACGTTCATAGTTATCGAGTTTGGCAATCCAGTTCAAGATTGCATCATATTCATCAACAAATTTGTGTTCTCTAATATCATTGTTGCTAGCAGACCAGGAACCATTGGGAGTTGAAGTGTTAGTATCCAGGGGAGTGATATCTAGATGTACAGGGATAGCCCTATTTTCAGGTTGTATATTGAGATCTGCAGAGTACACTTGTGTGACCTCTTTATTAAAGATGGGTTCCTAAAGTATTTAGCATATAAAATTTACGTCACTTTATGTCCACGTCCCCTAGAGGACATAATTCCTAGCTCTTTACTTCAATAGGGACATAATTCCAGAAATGATTTGTATAGATGCTTAAAACTATAAAGAACCTTTATAGGTAGTTTTTTTTTATTTCTTAATATAGAAATGAAAATTTTTAATAGTAAGGGAATTTGAATTATGTCCTTACAAATAATTTAGGAACCCATCTTTACTCTTCATCTCATGACATATGGGGAGGATTTTCTCTTTAAGTGTCATTTTCTTCAGAGATGGTGTCATTATCTAATAATATAATTGAATTATCTATTACCATACTAATTTTTTTAATAGGATTTGTGGTATGCGAGTGGTGTTACGATTGATCAAACTTTCAGGGGAAATATGTGTGTCAGTATGTGTTGTTACATCATGTAAAGGGTATGCATGTGGGAGATCATAAATTTGCATGGGAGTACCATGTACAGTATTTTGATCATTGGTAGGGGGTAAGCTGTTCTGGGTTTTTGTAGGTGATTTGGTTGACTTAGGGCGAAAGAAGGAATTGTTGGAGGAAGTGGAGGTGGGAACTACTTCAATTGGGCTGGGGTGTTTGGTGGGGGCAGGTGTTTCTTTTCTTTTGGCTTCAAATGTGTTTATTTTTTCATTAGCAATGATTGAAAGCATGTTCCAGGGAAAGTGAAGGTTATAGTTAAGGGTGCTTTTAACTACTTCACGAATTGCGATGTTTCTGTCATTCTTGTCAAGCTTGAAATTTAATTGGTGGGCTGTGAATTCATTTAAAGTGAAAAGAAGTTTGGGAGAAAGGGGAGATACTGAGACATTAAGTTAAGGGTTGAAGAGACGAGTTGTTTGTTTCTTGGGTTCAAATTTGATTTCAAAAAATTCTACAGTTTCAACATCAGGATTCTTGGGATCAGTTTTGATAGAAGGGATAAGCCATGAGTTAGGATGGTTAGAGAGGGGGGAATTTGAGTTTCTTTCGCAGGGTTGGAGACAAATACTTTGGAAGCTTTGCAGTTTTTGTATATGATTGAAGCTTTTGGTTTTTTATTATCAGAGAGGACAATGTTCAAAAGGATATGTTCAAAGTTGCTAACAGAAGGTTTGGAGGGGGAGCCTCCCCTTTCCTTGGAGAAAGTTTTGAACGAAATTTTGTTTTTTGTTTTAATTTCCTAAAATGGTAATACAGATGCGAGTGGGAAAGAGTTTTCTTTATTTACTTATATTCTATTTTGTTAATTCATTATTTAATTATAAATAAAAATTTTATATTAAAATTTATATTTTTTTTTTGATTTAAATTAAATTTGTTAATAATAAGATTTTTAAAATTATAATAAGAAATTATAATCTTATTTATAAAATAACAATAGTTTGTAATTATCTTAATTTTACTTAATATTTTTTATATTTAACATTTCTTTATAACAATTTTATTATTTTTCAAACTATTTGTACATATTATATAATATTGTTTTTATTATATTGATTTTATTGCCATTGCATCTAGTCCATGCTTATAATATTTAAAATAAATAAGCAACATAATAACCTTGTATCATTGCGTAAGAACAAATATATATTTTCAATTATCATAAGTTATTGTTATTAATTATAATAATTAAGTTATAATAGATAGTTTTTAATTTCTAGCATTTTGATTTTATTCTTGATAAATACATAGAGCACATTTTCATTTCATCATCCACTTTAGGCTTCTTTCCCTACACATTTTCTTACTCCACGAATCTGTAAACTTTAATTTCCTCTTGTTTTATAAAATGTGACACTGGTTCTATTTCCTTGTCTTTTTTATATTCTGGTTTAATAATTAGTATAATTATATTATTGTGTTTTTTATTTCGCGATAGCTCTGCGGAAAGTCAACACAACTGCAAGGTGCTTATTGTGAAAAGATTGGTTTAAATTACTTTATATTTTATCGATTTATTATTTCCATTTTTATTATATAGTTATTTAAAAAAAAAAAGCGTATATAAATTATCAAGTGGAGGGAAAGTGGATGAAGCGAAGTGAGAGTAGAAAGGAAGTGTGAAACAAACAAAAAATGATTTAATAAGTAAAAAACAAAAAAACAAAAACGACATTTCATTATTATAGCCAACAAACAATGCTAGCAGTATAATTAAAAAAATACAGCTAATTTTTTTTTCCCAATATTCTTGTAATTAATGTCTATGAATAATCATTGTGTTAATATAAAAAGTGTTAATACGCTTTATAATCTACATTTCAGATTTGTCAAGCCAGTATTTTGCTTTCTCCTCATTTATCATGGTCCCAATTCCATATCGATAACAATATCAAAGATTGTTTTGTCCGTTGGTATTTCCACCTTCAGCAGATTTCAGAAACCATTGAAATGCTTTTTCATTGTCTTGAGTGGTTCCGATTCCATATTGATAACAATATCCAAGATTATTTTGTCCTGCGGTATTTCCACCTTCAGCAGATTTCAGATACCATTGAAATGCTTTTTCATTGTCTTGAGTGGTTCCAATTCCATTATCATAACAATATCCAAGATTATTTTGTCCTGCGGCATTTCCACCTTCAGCAGATTTCAGATACCATTGAAATGCTTTTTCATTGTCTTTCGTAGTTCCAATTCCATTATCATAACAATTTCCAAGATTATATTGTCCAGAGGCATTTCCACCTTCAGTAGATTTCAGATACCATTGAAATGCTTTTTCATTGTCTTTCGTGGTTCCAATTCCATATTGATAACAATGCCCAAGCTTATTTTGTCCTGCGGTATTTCCACCTTCAGCAGATTTCAGATACCATTGAAATGCTTTTTCATTGTCTTGAGTGGTTCCAATTCCATTATCATAACAATCTCCAAGATTATATTGTCCAGCGGCATCTCCACCTTCAGCAGATTTCAAATAACACTGGAACGCCTTCTCTTCGTCTCGGGTAGTTCCGATTCCATTTTGATAAAGAATTCCGAGAATCATAATATATTGAATGTTTTCCTGGTAATTAATCAACAAATTAATAATTTGAGTTGAAGATATCGGCATGTTTTTAATAAACTCGTTAATAAAAAATATAATCTTCAAATCCGAACTGGTGTATCCAACATTTAATTGATCAGTGATAAGTTTATACAAGTTGTTTAACGTGCAAATCTCAATTTCTGATAAAGCTTTAGAATTATGGTCCTTGATAACTTCAATAGAACAGTTATCTAAAATAGAAATACTATAACTACTGGTACTGTTTGTTTCTTGAAGTTTTGGAGTTTCTCGAGATATTGAAGTTTTTTGAGGTTGTGTAGTTTCTCGAACTTTTGGAGCATCTATTATAACTGTTGCATATAATGCGTCGAGCAATTCCTTAACCTCATTGATTTCGGGCCTCTTTTCTGGATTTTCGTTCCAACAGGCTAATAATTAAAAATAACATTAATTATTTTTAATCATCTAAAATATGATTGATTATTAATGAATAAATGCTTCTATAAACAAACCTTCATAAATATCGATATATTCTCGAGGTGTACCTTCTATACTCGTTTCTCTAAGACCTTGCGAAATTTTATATATTAACGCTGGGTTGTATCCACTAAGATAAAAAGGTGGACGTCCGCTTGTAAGCTCCCAGAGTAGAACTCCTAAACTATAAATATCTGATTTCTTGGTATTCCTAAGATAAGACCCGTTAGTTTCTTCAAAACATTGTGGGTCAATATATGGTAAAATTCCTTTCGGTGGAGTAGTTGTTTGTGAATTTGATATATCTCTTAATTTTTTAGAAAGTCCAAAATCAGAAAGTTTTATGTTTCCGTCGCGGATGAGAATATTTCCTGGGTGCTAAAAATAAATATGATTAATAAGATAAATATATGTGACATACAGTACATGTAAATTGACTAATTACCAAATCCTTGTGAATAATGTCTCGTTCGTGCAAATATTTAATTGCACTTGTAATTTGTTTGGCTATTCTTAATTTTTCACTCCAACTTAGTAATATAAAGTTTTCCTGAATGTACTGTCTTAATGTCCCATTAGCATATTCAATAATTATTAGGTATACGGAATTTTGTAAAGCTACTCAATTAAAGAGATTCTATTAGTTAAGGCGTTTCTTGCATATTTCGAGATATCACCTATTGTATGCCACATTACCTTTCTCATCACATTTCTTAGAAGTTCCATAAAGTCTAATTACGTTATCGTCATAGTCAACATCTTGATGCAATTTTAGCTACCAAATAATAATATAGTTTACTTTAAGTATTAGATTATACATTAATACATAATTTTTTAACAAATACCTCGTTAAGCAGAATGTTTGCCTCGATTTCATCACAAACAACGCACTCTTTAATCGCAACTATTTTATTGATGCATTTTGAATAAGCTTTATATACTGTTCCATATCTTCCTCTTCCTATAACTTCAAGATCTTCAAAGTTATTATAATCAAATTTTTTTAAAGTCAATTTATTTATAGAGTCATCAAGTTCTTCGACCCAATCTCTTTTTATTCTTTTTACTCTCGAGTTTTCGCTTATTGACATATTTTTGATAACAGTATTCTACATTACAGTAGCACGACCAGAGATATTTATATATGCATTCGGTGATCAACGGTCATGAGTTGCTTGCTGATTGGAGCCAGTAGGCTTAACCAGGTTAGAACGAGATAATATACTCCGGAACGCATATGTATGCATAAAAGTGCATTATAGGCTTTTTCTAGTACAGTATACGTACGTATATTGTATCTTGGCCAAGCAGGTAATCCTAAATCACTTTCTGAATAATTTGTTTGTGTTGATATTATTGAAGGACTCATCACTTACCTCAATGACACGCATTCATCTAAATTTCCTTCTTTCTTTAAATTTTGAAATGGTTGTTAATTCACCACCAGGCACCTACGATAATAAAGGTCTTGGTGCTTGAATGGTTTAGGTTAAAGTAGAAGAAAAGGGCCACGAAATTCTTTTAATGTGTGTGTATAGGGGTTTTTAAATAAATCTCTGAGTCAAGAGGAGCAGTAGACTTACTGCATCCCCTTATGTTCAAATTTTCTTTTTATGCTTTTATCATAAATCTTGAATGAACAGATATTACTTACTAAGGATGTTTCCGTTGATCGAAGGTGGATACTTTGCTAATTCCCTTTCATTACATATTAATACCTAACTATGATTATAAACATTGCACAACAAAATATTAATTTTGAAAATAAGTTTAAAATGATTTTACACCTACAATTATTCAAAATAGAACAGACTGAGACGAAGTCATGGGAGGGTTATTATCGCGAGGATCGGGACCTGTTTACATTTTTTTGTGTGTAAGTGATTAAGTAAAAATGATGTAATAATGATCTATTGATGAATCAAGACTAGTGATTATGTAAAGAAATCAAAATAAAGCTATGGATATTCGAATAGGTGATGGTTTTGTGTTTTCTTTTGCTGCTACGTTGCCCGAAACTTTGATTTCCGGCTTATCGAATTTCCCACCCACCCATCCCTATCAATACTAGCACACTACGCATGACGATACTCTTTATCTGCTGCCAATCAATCCCGAGCAGCAAATAATATTTTGAAATTGAAAGCACGGCTGTGTACCCCCCACAACGTGTTAGAGGAATTGGAACAATTTGGACACTTCGTAGCATGGTAATGCATTGAGTTTAAATTGAGGAGTTTGATAAATTAGAAGGCATGGCTGTGTACCCCCCACAACGTGCCATTTAGTGAAGCATGGCTGTGCACTCCCTACGACATGCTGGTAGAGTAAGCACAGTTTACTCACCTCTCTTAGGAGTGTTGAAGAGCAAGCATGGCTATGTACTCTCCACATGTTGAAAATAGTAGCATGGCTGTGTAACCCCACAACATGCTAAGAGAAACATTTCAAAACTACAGTAGGTGCAAGAAAGATTCGGAATTTTGATTTGTTGTACAAAAAATATAATGATGGCTCAATTCTGGATTAAAATAAACAGATTTTTTTTTTGTGACATTACATGAACAAACGCGTATGTATATGGGTAATTATTTTTGAAGACGACAAAAATGCTAGATATGATTTTTTCAGATCCTAATTTTAAACAATACACACATAATAATCACAATTGTAGTACCAGAAAATTTCTGGTCCGCCTTTGAAAATAATTACCCATATATCGCCACTGACTGCGTTTGAACTGTAAGTATCATTTTGCACTAGTACTGATTTGCCAGAAATGGATCTTGCTGCACAAAGGTTACTCATAAGTCATTTATGGAACAATGGAATCAAAAAACCTGCTGAAATCATACGTATGACAGGTTTTCCAAAGTCCACTGTATATAATCATGTAAACCTACTTAAAGAAAGTGGTAATCTTACCATACATCCTATACCCAGAAGGCCCAGAAAGCTTGGTGCAAAAGAATGTCATCATATAGGTAGGCTTGTTCAACTCAATAATGTGATCACAGCCAAAGAAGTAACTGCAAAACTTACCCATAATAATCCTATCATAAATGTGTCAGTTCACCGGGTTCAAGAAGTTCTTCAAAAAGATTTTCAGTATTTAGTTTGTTGACCTCTTCGAGTTCCCCTTTTTCAACCTCGTCACATTATCGCCCGTTTGGAATGGGCTCAAAATCATGTTGGAGACAACTAGTCCAAAATAATTTTTTTGGATGAGACAACACTCCAAATATTCAGAAACACTTAACAAGTTAGATACCGCCATGAAGATCTGTGCCCATGTCACAGTATAGTATTATAGGCTAACCGGTGAGTCTGCCGCTAGTGAATAGTCTTAACGTAACATTGGTAAAAGGTAAGTGTCTTCAATTAAACTCTTGAGGCGTAAACGATTTGGCCGGTTCTCTTCTGCTATTAACTTTAACACTTCTTGACCTTTAGTTAAACTCTGCTAGTTGCTAAGGCACTCCCAATTCTCCTAGTCAAACCTTAGTTCGTTAAGTCACGTGAGCAAGTTATCAGCATTTATACAACAGGTGAAATGGAACACCAGATAAGAGTTTATTTTTAACAATAGTTTATTACAAGATGCTGACCAACCTTTTACACTATTGGATTGCACATGTATTTATACATGTGCTTATTATTTACATGTTTTTCGTTTGTTTACACTTCTACGTTATTCTAGATTTTTTCCTCTCTCACACTTTTTTCCCACTCAATTTTCCCACCTTAATTCCCCCATTATTCACGACAATAGGATGACGTAACGTGATTTCGCGTTGCGTACTGATGCCATTTTTGCCCATAACAATGGTTAAATATTCATACAAAGTTCATACATAGGGCACATTTTCTGCAGAAGGCACAATTGCATTAGTTCTGTTCACAAAAAACTTAAATGCTCAAAAATACTGTAATATTCTCGAAACTTATCTCTTCCCTAACATTTCTCATGATCACAGTTGGTTTTTTCAGCAGGATAACTTCCAGGTCCATACAGCTCGTGCCACAAGTCATCTCCTTGAAGCTCGTTGCCTCAATGTTCTTGATTGGCCTGCATATTCTCCCAACTTGAATTCGATAGAGAATTTGTGAGGTACAGTAGGGGACAAAAAAAATTGCCTAAAATTAAAATATTTTATTTTTATTAATAATTTAATAAATATTTAATTAATTAAGATAATATTTATATATTTATATATTTAAAGATAT
>CAJVPV010001547.1:0-15511 GCA_910591835.1 Acaulospora morrowiae | reverse complement strand
TCAACACCCATTGAATCAGCATGTGAAATGGCTTCTTATGAGAAACAGGATCTTTACAAATTATGGTACCAGATATCATATTAATTTTCAACTGTCCTCACATGAGGTTGAACTGGTATCTTGTGATTTGACCTGTGAAATATTAACCATTACACTATAGACTTACAGGCCTTTTGTATATAATATATAAAAACAATATTTCCTATATATTAATATAATAAGTTAAATATTAACTTGTATATAATAGTTATTAGAATTTCTAATAATACTATTTTGATATCAAGTTAATATTGGATTTATTATAAGTTTAATATAGCAGATTACAATTTATATATTAAATTTATTATAAGTCAGTATCAAGTTAATACCATTTCAATACTCAATTCAAAACTCTAATAGTTAATTAATATTGAAAAAAAATTTTAAATTAATATATTTTGTCAGATAATATCAAGTAATTATAAATATTTATTTAGTATTAAAAAATGTAGAATTTGATAATAATAATATTAAATTATAAATATAGTTAAAATATAATAGATAAATAAATTGGTAACCATAGAAAATAAACCAATAACAATTTTGTTTAAAAAATATTAATAAATAATGTTTTAGCTAGTAAAGCAATAATTATATTTGTTTTGCAAAAATTTTCAAGTTAGATAATTTCTGAAATTTTATTTAATTCTAATTAATTTATAAAAATAATTTATAAAAAATTTAAATTTTACTAATTTATTTAAACAACTTAATTTAATAAAAGTTATTTTTTAATTCAAATTGTTTTTATTTTACAAAATTAATAAATTAAATTTTTATTTTATTATTAAAACAATAAATATCCATTATTTATTTTATTTACTAATAACTTAGAGTAATATAAACTATATATTGTATTATATAGTATTTGACTTTTATATTGTTTTAATAAATTCATTAATTGCTTGAATTAAATTCAACCAAATTATTATTTTTTTATTCAATAAGTATATTCAAACAAACTTTAAAATTATATATTAAACTATATAATAAATTAAATCTATAAATAAAATAAATAATATTATTTTATTTTAAACTTTAATAAAATAACTAAATTAAATATTTAAATAATCACTTTTTATTGATAGTAATTAATTTTTTATTTAATACACATAATATTAGTATTTTTAACCTTTGTTAAAACTGCTTCAAATAGCTTAGATCTTAAATCAAGTATAAGAGAAAAGCAGATATATTATATTAGTAGAGTTTATATATAAAATAATAATAATTTTGTAAATGTCAAGATATTTAATCAATAAAATAAAAATTCAATTTTTTTAATTTTTAGATAAAATCAAATATTTTTATATATTGTATATGTTTGAGATATAAATTATATATATATAATATAAATAAATTATACATATATGATATAAATAAATTATATAAGTTAATTAAAATATAAAAGAAACATTATATTCATTAAAACAATTATTTATATATGACAGCATAAAAATAAATACTTTAATAAATAAAGAAAAATAAATAAAATAAAAAATATTTTAAAGTAACAATAATATAAAAAATACAATTTTAATAACAACAAATTGGTAATTTAAAGATTATTTAAAATAGGTAGTATTTCAAGAGTAAATATTAATAAAATTGAATAAGAAATAATAAAAATCATGAATTAAAATCAAGTATAACAATACAGATTGGTTCTCAAATTACAAGAAGGATTTTACAATTTATCAAATATGATTATAAATACAATTTTGCAAATATGATTATGAATAAAATTTGGCAAGTACAACAATAACCAAATTTTTGTAAATTGTAATTTTTTAATTTTCTAAAATATATAATTTTGTCAAATTTTATAATTAATATTTGTTATTGCATTTTTGCTAAATGTTTAAATTAAGTTGAAAATAAAGAAATTGTTAATTGCTTTGCTACTTTTAATATAAATTTAGAAAAATTTTTCAAATGTATTTTTTTATCTAATGTTATTTTTTTTATTTCTGAATAATTTATTTCATTATTAAATTTTATATATTTTAAAATATCAAGTGACGCAAATTAAACCAAACAGTAAAACTTTGGCAGATATTTTTATTTATAAATTTGTGTTAAATCAGCTTTAATTTGACAGCTGAATAACATAATCCAGACTAATGTAATTTAGAATAAAAATTCTATCAAAACTTTATTTAATATGTACTCCATATAAAATAAAGACATAACGTTAAATTGTAAGTCATAATAATTCTGCAATAGATAATATTTTAAATTGTTTTTATTTTGTACCTGTACTTTGAATATCATAATGTACTTTATTATTTGATTTTTCTTTAATAAAGAAAATTCAATCAAATGTTGTTTTGTTTTTCTTTATTTTTATTTAAAACCAAGCAATTTACTAAAATACAGCTATATTGTTTAATAGATATTTTTTACTTGATTATGTTGTAATATTTTATTTATACAAAATCTCTTGTGAGATGAACGGATAAATGAAGTTGTAGTAACCGACCAAATTTAGGAAACGGTTTATGTCAAATCAAATAATTTTATCTGGAAGATTCCCTTTCACTTTCACCAGGAATAGCGAGTATAACTTCACCATTTCTTCTTCTTCTCCAATAAATAATTAACCCTGCAGTAATCAAAATAACTAAAAGACCACCGACGGCCGAGACCACAATTATTATTATTAAGGAGGTTCCTGATAATGTAGACGTAACAAGTGATTTAAATTCGTATTCGTTACGCAATTATTGTAATGCTAATTAAAAAACTATACCTGCAAACAGATGCAATGCAATAGGGTAAATCAGGTTAACAGATTGTAAGGTGCAACGTTATTTATAAAACATGCCTGATACGCCGCTAGAGCTCTGCTTTGGAAGAGGTGACCCTGCAATAATTTGTTGAATGCAAGTTGCAATAAAAATCATAAATAAAGTTTGAATAGAAGAATATAATTATAAGTTAACCAATATACAAATTATTGAGAAAAATATTATCTATATTTTTCTATAAGAGGACATTGATCGATTGAAGAAACTATGAATCATCAAAATATACTAACCAACTACAAAATGTTTAAGAATAGTTACGCATTAATAAAAATGTTTAGGATGAAATAATAGCAACCAAATTTATTACTTACCTTTTATATTGCAAGAGCACAAATATGAGTTAAATATCTAGTTGAATTTTACATCAGAGTTTCAAACTTTATACAGTACGTACTAACTAATTATTTTAAAAATCAGAAAACCAAAATACATTAGATACTCATGATAATTAAAAATCTTAAAATATTATCATGTTGCAACTTAAAAACAGGTCATTCTACTTACGATCTAAAAGTAATAAAATATTTAAAATGGATATGTTATAATGCAAATAAAACTCTTATTGTACAGTATCATTAGGCTTATACTTACAAGCTAGCAATTAATTAAATAATTGATAAGGAATATACAATATGTGTCAGAAATTATAGAGACAATAGAAAAACAACTCATTTAAAACAAACAAGTAAATAAAATAAAACCAAAACTTACCGCCTAAAAGAATATTTGGAGACGTAGACATTGTTTGTTAAATACGGTTTAATTAAAACATAACAACGCAATAGTGTACCCACCAGCTAATAATTTTAAAGAAATACAAATGGCTCAACATTCGAGAGAATAAAAAAAAAAGACCGAATTTTAAAAAACGTAACACTTACTGCCTAATAATCGGAGAAGCATGTAATCATGCCACCACGAAAAAGATAAACAAAATAAAAATATTTGTAAAAATCAAAACAATATAATTTATAAATGAGCTCAATTATCTTAGCTTAAGATACTTACACCCTAGCAATAAACAATATATGATGTTACGAACTTCACTATAGTAATGTATTAATTAACTTTAAAGGATTGTATTATTTTATAATTACCTGATATCATTATTTGATGAAGTTAGTTAGCATAATTATACATTATAAAACGATTAGTCATCAATGGTGTAATCGTGCCTTACCAACTAGAAAATTATTATTAAAAATAATACAAATAAGTTTAAATTATTTATAAAGAATCAATGGTTATAATATAATACTTACTCGCTAGTATCAACCAAAGATTAATAGGTTAGCCGAAGAAGCCACAAAGAAAAACAAACATGCAAATTTCTACACTCACCGCCTAATAATTTTGCAAAGCATTATTATTAATTGTACATTATCCAATAATTACTTATAAACAAACCTATAAATTATATACTTACTATCTAATAATATTTTAATGAATATGCGAGATTAGTAAATTCTCATTGATAAAATTATCGAACACACACAATAAAGCCTGATACTTACAATCTGATAATTTAATAAAGATAAATTCGAGAGGTAAAATTTTAGATACGATCGTGAAGCATTGTCGATTTTGAATATAACACTTACCGACTGATGAATTGTTAAGATTTATGAGTTCATTGAAAATTTAAGACACTCCAAATCAATCATTACTAATGTAATACTCACTGACTAATACATAATAAATGCATATAATTAAGAACTGATATTTCTCATATTCATATTATTATTGTGAAAGTGGAGTGCTTACCTAAACATCAGCAAATATATTACAGTATTAGAAATATAATATGTGATGTAACTTGAGACACAACTTTTATATAGCTTACCTCCTGAAAATAAATAGATAAACATTTATTTGTAAAGAGTCATAATATGAACACAAATCAATATCAAGTTTATTCTGTAATCAATATTACCAGCTAATAATATCAAAAAAAGAATTAAGTTACGAGATGTATATAAGATAAAGGATTATTTAAAAAGAATGATTTATGCTTACTTTCTAAAATTTACGAACGAAATACGTCACCAAACATATTAGCCTTTCTTTAAATATGAGATTGAATGACTTATCACGATAAACCAAAAGTTTTACTCACTGGCTATATTATATAAATACGTAATAACGTTAAAATTTTTGGACTCAAAAGTCGTTCCAAAATAAATATAATATCTTGAACTTACCTCCTAATAATATATTAGAAAATGAGAATTAAATATTATAAAGAAATTTTTCAACTTTTAAACATAAAATAAACTTTACACTTGCCAGCTACCGAGAACACATCCCAACATCAATTTTAGATATTAAATCATTGCGCGGAAGTAAAACAACAATATAAATAAGTTCCACACTTACCAGCTAACAATTAATAGAGTGAAATATGTATAAGTCACAGAATAAAATTATTTGAAAACATAATGCGTAAATATAAACATACTAACTTTCTAATTTTAAAAGTATAATTTGTAATCATAAATATTTCATAAATTCTGTACATGTTTACTTAAATTTTGTGCAGAAACCATATATACTTACGGTCTAGCGTTCATTTGAAGAAATGTATAAATTAATAAGTATCACAACACAAAGCACGGCATAACTACGTATTATACTTACAAGCTAATTATTTGTTAATCACATTAAATAGATAGAATAAATATAAAGATATTAATGGGTCGCAGTATTGTATAGGTGTTGAATTATACTTACGAGCTAATGATTTGATAATTACATAAAATACGAATTAGCGTATATTGCTCACTATTATTTAAATTAATTTAAATAAATTTATACATACAATAACCTAAAAAATTTGTTTTAAAATAAGTAAGTTACTGTATCACAACAATCAATGTAAAGTATGAAATGAAATTTTTTATACTCACCGCCTGACGGTCAATGGGAAATTGCGCATATTATGATATTTTAAATTTAAGTAATTCGCAGAGTGCTTTGATCGAATAATACTGGTTATACTTACAAGCTGATTAAAAAAAATCCACGTTACTTATCATTATGAATATTATATCAATTTGAGTTAAAAGATCAATACTTGCCTAATGAAATCTTTGTTAGGTGGATCAGAAATATTTATGCAATGCTTTTTAAAATTAACAAACATACCATCTAACAATTTGATAATGACAATTAATCTCGAAATTTTCTGGCTCAATTAAATAACAGTAACAATTGCACTTACTTTCTAGCAATTTAAAATTTAATTGTGCATTAATGAGGTATAGAATTATTTAATTATTAAATATTGACGACTACAGAATAATACTTACTAGCTAGGAATTGATAAAAAAATATTGTTAATTAAAGGATACGTTAATAAATCTAATACGTTTGCTTAATATTTACCACCTAAAAATCATTATAAATAAAAAAGCGGAATTAGTTATATAATGACAAATCATCCTTTTGTAGAAATATGTATATACTTACTTCCTAGTTTAAAGAAAATCATGCTTTAATATTTTGTGAAAATTATAATTTAATGTGTAAAAAATTTGTTCGTACCGACTGATGATTTAATAAGGTTAGCATTAGAGTTAGCTAATTAAAGAAACTAAAATAGTTGCATTGTTTGTACTCACGAACTAATAATAGGATAGTGATAAATAAGTTATATTTAAAGAATTGTCAAGAAAGGCTATTTTATTGATACACACCGCCTATATTAATGACCGATCATAAAAATAAATATAGTAAGTATCTAATTATAGTGAAAAACAAATAATAAAAATTCATACTTACCATCTAATAATTTAAAATCCAAATAAAAATTAATGATGTTAACACGATATTAGAAACAATGATACACAAACTCCACTCACTTGCTATGAAGTATATAGAACATGCATTAGTCCAGTTACGATGCTGAATACTGATTTATGATATACTCACGACCTAACAATTGAAAAAGTTCATTTCTCGTTAAAAGAAAGTTTAGAAAGAAAAGAAATCCTATCATACTTACAAGCTAGTATTTAACAAGTGCATTGAGATATACATTTTAGGTTAGCCAAATTAAACCTTGATGAAAATTCAAAAGTGAAATAACACCTACACCCTAGCGTTTGATAGAAAATAATGTAAATAGATAGTAAAATAGCTCAAATAAGATATTTTCAAAGTACATGAAACTTTATACTTACAAGCTAGTTTATCATTTCCATAAATAATGTTAATAAAACTCTATTTATTAATAAACATTATGATTGCACGAACAAATCGTATTTAACTTACTCCCTGTAAATTTATTAGAACGTAGTTTAGAAGTCAAGGATACATTCGCGTAGAAAGAACTAAAAAGCTTTATTTCATACTCACAGCCTATCAAATTAAATAAAAGCGTTTGACATGGAAATTGTGATTAGATAATTATATAAGTGAAGAACTAGTATATTTATTAATACTTACAAACTAATAATTAAAATAGTATTCAGTCAGTTAAAAGAAATTAATATATATGGATGGAAAAGACATCTTGAAAATACTCATACAAAACACACTTACGTCCTAGTTAATAATAACAATAATTATTAGCGTCCTTCACAACGGGTTAAAAGAAAAGCAAATCATTCCTCTTACCGCCTGTTAATAACATATCAAAAATATAAATGCATAATATAAATATAATATAAATATATAAGAGAAATACTTTAAATTGTACTTACAGCCTAACGAGATGCAAATATTAAGGAAAAAAAAATTAGATGTTGCTTTTGATATGACTAATCTCAGAGTCATCACAATGAAATTTGTACTCACCTAACAGAAAAACGACGAATCAATGTCATCAAATATTGTTGTGTAAGGTACAAAATGATTAGAGTGAAATACTTATGAAATCACCGCGCATAATACAGAACTACTTGATACTCACAAGCTAAGAATGATAAAATACATTTTCATTAAGTCATAATGATAATCGATAAGAATAACTATTCACAGTTAATAATTATACTTACTGCCTAAGAACATAGTTAGTGTATTTAAAAGTGCCAGCCGTGTGCGATAGTGTATTCAAAGAATGCAGCTTAAACAATTATACTTACCAGCTGTTGGTTATAAAAAAAGGTGAATTTAATAGAGAGTAATTTACATAGGTAAAAGACATAAAGACCAATTGAATACTTGCTATCTAAGAAAAAACATTAGAATTAATATTCGGAATTTTTTGTATCACGGTTACATTTTTATTTTCAAAGAACCTACAGGACGAAAACGAATACATTATATTAATAAGTATTCTACAAACAATATGTAAATAGAAAGTAAATATACTAACTTGTAAAAATCCGTAGATTTTATTCTTACCGCCTGAAAATTCGAGAACCAAATGTAAATAAATATCAAAAGAATTAATAAAGAAAGAGCGTACTTACCAACTAAAGTTAATATAAAAAAATTTATAAAATGCACGTTAGATAATTAATATAAGCTGAAAAACAATAGACTTAATGAATACAACTATTCTTACTTCCTAGTAATTTTGACAATACACGTATACTTTAGTACTTTTCCATTTAAAGGAAGATATATTCATACTCACGAGCTAGTAGAAAAAACAAGAGCAAGGTAATGCAGATCAACAACAGCAACAATAATAAAAAATTTGTAACTTAAGTATAATAATACTTACTGACTAGAAGGCAATAATATTATACGATGGTAAGCTTTAGATGATAAAAATAATCAAACACGAATTGCCATAATACTCACAATCTAAGATTTGATAAAGAAAATAAGATTAATTAAATCCGTATTAGATGTCATACAATATTTATACTTACAGGCTAATAGAAAGAAATCAATATATCAAAATCAGCAGTTTTTAATAAAAATTGTTCCATAGCATTGATTTTTTTTATGCTTACAACCTAAAAACAACGTAACATGCATCGCGCGTTAGAAAATAGTTATTAAAAAAACAACTTTTTACAACGAGCACCGACTTACATCCTAAATTTTGGTGAAGTAATAAATATCAATTATGAGACATTTTATTATAAATTTGTGCTAAAAGCTTCGGATGTGTAAAATAATATTACCAGCTAGTAATTATTTGAATGAATAATTAGCAAATTTATAAAATCACGAAAAGGCGTCATTAATAAACACTACGCTCACCGTCTAAAATATAAAATAATACACGTCTAAATTAAAGACGACAAAGGCAGGGCTAGTCAAAAAAGAAAATATCCAAACTTGCACTTACTGGCTAAAAAAATTTATCGAGCACAAAACGTAGATGAGGTTAATTAGGCAATCAATAATCATAATGAATAGGAAAGCCCTACTTACTGGCTAATATGTAAACACGCAAAAATATATTTAAATGAAAGATCGATGATTATTTAATATACGCATGGGCTAATAATATAACTGAACCATCACTTACTGCCTAATAATTTTAATTAATAAAATCAGTTAGTCACAAAATTTATGCAAATTTAAAGTCTACAAATTCTTAGAGTAAGTTAAAAAGCCTAAACGAGAATCACTCACCGACTAATAATTTAATAAACGTCATAAGATACAGTATAATAACGAACAGAATTTTACTAAGATCCAATATAATTATATCTTATACTTACTGGCTAGAAATGAGAATATGCATTAACTCGATTGTGTAATAACATCAAACATCGATAGATTCTATACTAACCTAATTATTGGTATAATATCCTGTTAAATTTCGGAGGAAACATAATGCTAATTTACGAATGCATTTTGCACTTACCGTCTATATTATGCAATTAAAGAAATATAGTGAGTATCAATCTCATGACAATTATTAGATAATATTAACGAATATAAAAAGCATGCACATACATCCTGATGTCAAAATAAAGGCCAATATGTAAGTATTGCTAAACGTTTTGAATATGAATAGACTAAACTTTATGCATACCGCCTATAAATTGGATAAAATATATTTAGCCATGAGGAGGATTATTTAAATAAGTTGTTGTGAAGTATAAATAGACAATGCTTACAGGCTAACAATTAAAATTGTTTATTAAAAAGACAACTAAATATACAATTAATCAACTCGAAATACTTCTATAAATTCATGCTCACCTACAAAGATACAAAGATGTTAATGTTTAATATTTATAAAATTAATTTGAAGTTGCACTTACCAACTGATTATAATGGAAAGTAAATAATATAAAATAAATATTCTTATTTAGATGTTGTTATTTTGATAGTAAAAATACAATCAAAATACTCACAGGCTGGTTTTAGTAAAAAAAAACAACACCATTAGAAAAAAGTATCAAGCTTTTTTGCAAAATAAAATGTAACCAGTTACTTACCAGCTAAAAATTATTGTAAAAAAAATGTGAAGATCAAAATAATGGTAGTTTAATTTTCACGTGCACGTATACTTACGACCTAATAAACAAATAAAAAAACTATCAAGCAACCTATTATAAAAACATTAAATAAATGTTATTATACTTACCAGCTAATTTATTTTTTAAAGATATTAGTAATGTTATGACACAACAAATATTAAAAAATTATCATAAAATTCCAATTAAGAAAATGTACTTACTAACTAATAATTATAAAACAGTAGTAAGAAAAATTGAACTTAGAGGAGTTTTGTACAGATTGAGCTTTAATCAAACAAATCATAACTACCGGCTATTAATTTAAGGAGAAAATAGGTAAGTCGACAATACACATGCATAAAAAAACTTTTAGAACATTAACACAAAACATTAAATTGAATTCTTTGCTTACTGCCTAATAGTCAAATTTGCATGTCGCGCAATTATATATATTAATTAAAAATAAAAAATAAGATTTTTAATATAGTATTTAGTGATGTATAAATGATGAGAGTAATAGGATCGTACTCACTAGCTATTTATATTAAATGTTCCAATATTAATAAACAACGTATAGTTAGAATTAATCACAGTATAAAAATCCATGTTAATATCAGACGGAAACTCATACTTACTGGCTAACGATCAAATAAGGTGCGCTTAATGTAATGCATTTTACGTAAAAAAAATCATATATTATATAGACAGTGAATCTATTTACTTACTAATAATCAAAACAATATAAATGACGATAAATTATACAACGGGAGAATAATTTAAAAACATAAAGCATTATACTTACTAACTAATATTTAAAAAAATATGTAAATCGGTTTTATGTCAGGTATCAGTATTATAACGATTAGCAAAATAATATGCACTCACGGGCTAATAATTTAAGAACGAAATATTATTAAAAAATATAATTAAATTTATCAGATGAGATAGTATTTTATACTTACTAACTAATGACCAAGTAAAATATTATGAACCATTCGAATCGATTAGATAATAATTTAAGTTAATTATAAGTCTATCAGAATAGAGTGTAAAATTCATGCCTATAGCTGATATGTAAAATTATCGTCATGCAAATAAATAACATAAAAATGTTAATTATTTACAACTTCGAATATATCAAATTCATTCCAAGCTGAGATACAAAAAGCTTTGTACTTACAAGCTGATGCTAAATAATACGTAAGTTATTGTGTTAATCCATTAAAATAAAAATAAATTTATGAATTTCGACATTTAAAAAACCATTAAAGTTAAGAAAATATTACTTACAACCTATTAATTTAATCATAGGGTTAATATTGTGCGTTATACTAGAAAATAGTATACAGGAGTTTACTATACTTACCGGCTAAAATATTGTTGTTACAGAACTAATTAGATATATCGACTTTTAATTCACGATTTCATTATTTGACGGAATATTACACTCACAATCTATTTGAATGTATTTAAAACTCCCTCAGTAATCAAAGATTTATCATTAAAATTCAGAATAAAATCAATAAAGATCTTACCGACTGATATTTAAATTAAAATGCATAAATATATGTCATATTAAAAGAATAGAATATCGTGTATTTTATATAAGAACTTTATGCGTACCGGCTAATAATAAAATAGGGAAATGCTTATTACAAAATACAACCGTTAAAAATCAACAGAGGGAAAAACCAAAATTATACTCACTAACTGATATTAAGGCAATTGGAAAATCGTTTAGAAATATGACTTTATAAATCGCAACTTTAGCCAGTTATTATACTTACTAGCTATTAATATTTAATATATTATGTTAATAAAGTTCAATTAAAATACAAAATCAAGTAATTTATATCTTACTTACTGCCTAGTAGTTCAATTATCAAGTATAGGTGTCAATATTTGTAAGAATTGGGTATCATACAGTAGACAAAAAATTCATGCTTACTCCCTAATAGTTTAGTAAACGAAGGCGTATAGTTAAATATGATGAGTAAAAAGTCAATTAGAGAAGGTACAAAACCTTACTTACTCGCTAAAAATATCGTTATATAAATAATTGGATAAAATTAGATATTAATTTCATGATTAAAACAATTGACAAAATATAATACTCACTAGCTATTTGTATTTAAAAAATTCCCTTAATTATCAATGATGTATTACTGGAATACATAATCAAATAAATGAATATCTTACTGCCTAAAAATTTTATTATAAAGCACAAAGTATAAAAAGTATTTTTAAGATAAAGTTTCGCATAATAACAGACAATATTTTGCTAAAAATTTAATGAAAGAATACTTATTAATAAATACGATAGACAGAAATCAATTAGAGAAACAGCAGATCTTTATACATACTCTCTAATAATTAAAAGAATGCGTTATTTTTTTAATAATCAGATATATTGAATATCAATTTTAGGATAAATTTAACAAAATATAATAACACTCACTGTTATATTAAAGATACATAGTATCTAAGAACAACAGAGAATAACTTTTGCTTACTCGCTATTAATTTAATCAAAAATCTTATCAATTAATGTGGCAATAAAAAAGCAATAAGCTGTAAGCATTATACTTACTGGCTAATAAATGTTTGTTGTCGTAAATTATTTGATAATTTTAACATTAATATTTTTTTAATACTATATGCTTACGTGCTAATTCATGGTAAAGGAGTATGATTAGTAAGTAAGAAAATAACGAATAAATTAGGAACGACAGAATGCTTACTACCTGATATTCGAATAAAATAGTTCGTTATCGTACGAGTCAGTTAGATATTATGACGTTGATTATATATAATCCAATAATTTTATGCTTACTTGCTAAATAATATCAAGAATATTATTAATAAATATGATTATTGCAAATAAATTATAAAAGATCATAAATTTATGAAATAAATATGATAACAAAATATATAAATAAATAGTTTGAGACTCACTATCCGCTGATCAATATACGTCCATTAATTAAAAAATGTATTGATTAGATATAGAATACCGTATAGGAAAAGTTATTAAACTTCATTTAATAAAACCCTACAAGTTATGCTTTCTAAATTGTTTAATAAAAAAAGATATTAGCGATAAGATTAATATAAAGCGATTGAAAAGGTTAGTTAATGAAGTTAATCTGCAATTGATGGTCATAAACTATATCCGCGGGACTAATACTTGATCAAGTTAAATCGATTAATAAATTGATTAACAAGAGTAAATCGAAATCAACGGCATACAGTATTTCTATACTTACGATCTAATTAGCGTAAAACGTGGATACATGTTAATAAATTATTTGAAATAACCTAGATACGTGAATCAATACTTGCCAGCTAATTAAATCAATCAATCATTAGTCAATAAAATACTCTGATTAATTGATAAAATGATATCGATAATAATGAAGTTGTACTTACGTTCTAAGGTACAATTGCAAATAAAAATTTCACGCTTATTAAATAAGGGTTTGTTATGCGAGTAAGCATTGATGATTTATATTTAAAAGGATTTGTAAAATTGTAATATTGATTTACTTACAGCTTAGTATTGCAAAACGCATGTTACCTTCTAGTAATCAATTTAATATTATGATTGAAATCATTAATTGTTATGACATTTAAACGTAAATTAGCGAAAGAAACGTATATACTCACGGCCTATGGATTTAACAAAAAATATGTAAATCAAGATCCAAAAGTTGAAAGTACAATGATTTAAAAGTCTTTACCGGAAACACTTATAATAATCGACAAAATAGAGAACAAAATGACAGCAAACATCAAATGAGCTTTAGACATCTTGACTGAGTCTTTAGTTTTTCTAAAAAAAACCAAGATTTGGTTTTAATGTACTGTAGATTTATATTATTAATGCATAACGACAATCGTTACAGTTAACGCTCGATGGCGTTACGGATGCAGCAAGTCTTTTGTCGAAACACAATTGCGTAACGTATTACTATCTTTATCATTAGAACAATCGTATGCCCATTTTTAGAAAAATGACGAGAAAAACAAACGGATTGATCTAAAATTATCAATAATGAGTGCATAATTCTATAATTGTATATATTGTACTACAGTATTAAACATTGAAGTGTAATTAACATGTTAGTATCTTAATACAGTATAATGTATATATCTTTGAATTGATACAACATACCGCCATGTTCCGAGATATTCCAAAATTTTGAATTTTTAGTATTTACTCCATTGGCGATATTAAGTATATACCTTAATTAGAAGTGCCAAAAATATATATTGTATTAAACTTTAAATTCCAATGAATTTATATACAGTATAACCAAAAAAAGTTTTTTTTTTTTTATCGAGTAATGATCTATAATTAATACAAATGGATTGGATCGGATTCGGATTTAACCCGACATGATTTGATAGTAAGTCTGATCTGGGTCAGATCGATTTTTAGCCCGATTATTACTGATTGCAGATTACAATAAATTAATTCTCGTTATGAAATTTAATCGTACGCTAACTTTTGATATCTGAAATTATTTAGGGTTACCTTTCGTTGTAACCGTTGAGTCTGTGGTAATCCCGAATTATTTTTCACGTGATGTTTGGTTTAGGTAAGTTATTCTTACGGTGATTAAGCTATGACTCTCAAGGCAAATTTTGATATGACTGGTTCTGGATACTCGCTAACTTTCTCTGTCAAGTTTCTTTCAGAAACACTTGTTCTGTTAGAAATCACAATGTATTCGGGAATTCTCCAGTTCTCTGTCAGTCACGTTAACGAAGTTGCAAGTATAGTAACGCAATGAGTGTCTATTATTTGAGGTTTAGGCTTATCAAACTTTATTTGAATGATTGTCTCCTTTTATAATTATACCAACTTCACATCGTAGAAGGTAAATAAAGGGAACATTATTCTCGCGTACCTGCATTAGGTATCGCGAGGTGTAACTCTATCACTTGGAACGGCTCAACCGAATGGTGACACGAGTATAAGAGACTATGTATTATGTACCTAACGGTGTTACTACAATCAGTCACCTGATCTATATACGCTGGAGTAGAGATTGGAATCGAATTATTTTTTTAAATTCGAATGTTAATAAGTTAAATTCGAATAAATTCGAATAAATTCAAATTAATTCGAATATATATTCATTCGAATAAATTCGAATATTTAATAATTTATATAATTATTAGAGATTAGAATTGAATTTTTTAAAATATACAGTAGTGGCAATAAAAACTGACAATTTTTTTTTTTTTAGAAATTGCGACATCAGATCTTTTTTTCTGTTACGC
>CAJVPV010001546.1:0-15517 GCA_910591835.1 Acaulospora morrowiae | reverse complement strand
AATAAGAATGGGAAAATAATTTAAGCTGCTTTAATTTTAATTTCATGTAACATTCCTGTAACATAAAAAGTATGTGGAGATGATATTTAATTCAATAGAAAAAGTGATATATTTTTTCATTTATTTTCAATATAATATTTTTTATTCAAGTTACATAATCCCAAGTTACAAACTGAGTATAATGCTAAAAAATAATAATTGATTGTTTAATAATATTAGTATTTTTTTTTTACTTATACTGTATATATAATATAATTTTTTTTTTTATGTTAAGTGAGGCATTTCTCGTGATCTTTATTAATGAAATAAATATTTGATATTACATAATTAATATTAAGATATTGAGATACATCGCTATAAATGTTAGCCTATCACTATACTAAGTATATTTTTAAAAAAACCTTGAGACAAGAAAAAGAAAAATAACTACTTAGTTTAGGGGGCTAATGTCTCCCTAATAATTTATTCTATCCTGAGGGGACATGAATAGGTTTTGAGAATAAAGTTGAAGAATAATATTAATCAGATTGTTGGTTTGAGTTGTGTTGTTATTAGTCATTGAGTTTTTTATTATTTGTTGTTATTGTTATTGTATGTTTTTTTGTGAGTTGTGGTTTGTATTGTTGTTAGTTTTATTGAAATTTTTTTTGTATTTGATGTTTTGGAAGATATCAAGGAGTTTTTCTTCAATAATCATTTTCTGGTTTCTGGAAATCCATATTTGTATGTATAGTAATTCAAGTGCTTCATTTTGAATATTGATGATATTTTTGAGATCGAGTTTTGTTGTTTAAGATTTTTGAAGAGAATGTTCAGTTGAGTGATACCTGTTATGAAGTTAATGATGTGAATATTAGTATTAAGGATTTTTTGTATTTGTTTTTTATTGAAGTTTTTGTTGTTTTTAAATTTCTTTTCCAGAAATATTTGAATGTCATTTATTATTTTTTCATTGTGGTTAAGCTTTCTTTGCAGGTCCAGAGATGATGTACTGTTTCTGGGTTTGTGTTGCATCATGGACAGAGATCATTAATATATATGTTTGAAGATATTATGTAAAGATGTAATTTTGTTGAAAGGGTATTGGTAAGAATTTTGAGATGAAAATTGTATAGTTTGGATTGATATTGTATAGTTGGAATAGGTATGTTTTTAAGAAATAATAGAATATGTATTAGAAGTGATAGATCAGGCTTGAAAGTTATTTTTGCTTTTTCTGAATAAATTATTTCTATTAGGTGATAAGTTTTGTTTATTTGTTTCAAGTGTTTCCTAATTGGAGGTAAGGGAATATTTTGTGTATTTGTTAGTATATATTGGATAGAAAATATGTTAATTATATTTATTTGAGATAGTGTAGTATTAGTTGATTGTATATTTGAGCTTTTAATAGTGGGTTTGTAATATGACAAGAAGATTTGAAGAGTTTGCATTATATTGTATATATTTGTGATAGTTGAGAAATAAGGAAGTTTGTATTTTTTTCCTATGATTGGATAGAGGGCATAAAAATGTTTTGTTGTTGATTTTGGGATGTTTAGAGAAAATTATGATATATTTTGTTTCAATGGTTAGTAGTATTATTATAATTGTATAGAGTAGGGCTGGCAAAGGTTGGAGATTGAAGTGTGTAGTGAATAATTTAAAATATTGTATATAATTTCAAGTGATTGTAATAATATTGATATTGTATTTGAATGAAAGTAGAACTTCGAGTGGAGAATTTTGGAAGCTGGAAAGGTTTTTGATAATTGATTGTAATGTTGAAGAAATGTGTTTGTTTATAAGAGATTCAAATAAGTTTGAAGGAATAATTATTTGTGGACTGTTTGTGATGGTGTTGATTTGTAAAGAGTTGTAAAGATCAGTCTTTGATATTTTTGTTTTGAGCATGTTGTTTGTAATTGATTTGATGAAAAGATTAAGTGAGTTGATTGGAACTGATAGTTTGTATTCGTGAAAGTTGGGATGGATATTAAAGGGATATTCATTACATTTGGAAAAAGTAGGAGATTTGTCAAGATCTTGGTTATTATATGTCTAATGTTTAATAAGAAGATTGTTTTTGTTTGTTTTTTGTTTTTTGCCAATGATTATATTGTTGTTAATTAATGTTGTAATCCATTTTCTTTTGTTATTTGGTTGGATAGAAGTTGTTCCTGTTTGATTGAATTGTTGTTATAAAAGAATGTTGTACTAGTAAGAAATTTTTTTTTGAATGTTGTATCCCAATCTGGCTGATATGTGTTGTCAGTTGGTAATTTTATTATCATTAAAATTAAGAAGTTGTTTGATATAGTATATGTTTTTGTTGGCAAGTTGTTTGGCAAATGTTTTCCAGTTTTTATGGGATGAAAGATAATAGTGTAAAGGAATAATTTCTCCTGGAAGTTTGTATTGACAATTGGATTCTAAGCAAAATATTATTTTGTAATGGTGAGCTAGAAGAACAGTATATATTGTTGTATTGTGATTTATAATTAGTTGGTTTTGGAATATGCACAGGATTGGCAATTGGAGTTTTGGATTGCAAGTATCTCTAATTCCTTGATTGGTTTGGTAGTAGGATTTGTTAGTGAATATTGGAGGTTGGAGATAAGAACTTCACTTTAAAGAGCACTTATTGGCTTGATGTTAAATATGTATGGATTGTAAAACCAAGTTTGAGAAAGTGTTTTTTCAATATTAAATTTGTATTTGATTGTAAAGTCAATTTTTCTTTGGATGTTTTTAAGCATGTTTGATGTGAAGAAGATCATTTGTAATTTGAATTCTATTCGTAGAAGAAGAACTTTGTTATAGATATATGTTGTCATGTGGCCTGTTATGAATTTTGATTTGAGTTCTTGTACTATTGTTTCTGTATCTTCTATTATCTTTTCTCAGTTGGGGTTTAAGATATTGTGTTCAGTAGGGCTCCTAACAGTACCACTTCGATACTATTTCGATACCAGTTCGATACTCAATTTACTATAAATTTATATGAGTGGGTCACAACCCATATATTAAATTTACTATAGATCGGTACCATTTCAATACCATTTCGGTATCGGTTCGGTACTTTTCAAAGTCCTAGTGTTCAGATATCCAAATTCCTAGTATCTGTACTGGCTCTTTTTTTTGAACAGGTGAGATACTAACTGTGCCTTGGTAGATTTGTTTATTAGATGTTTTGCTGTTTATTGTTATTAATTTGGTTTTGGTGGGGTTTGCTTTAATATTATTGAGTAGAAAAAATTCAGATGCTATGTTAAAGCTATTCTGAATTTTATTTTTTGATATTGCAAGTAGGTTAAGGTTATTCATATATGCAATTGTATTGTGTTTAAGTTGTGATGGTTGTTATATAAGTGCTGTAATTAGAGGGCCATGGAAGATGATTCACTAGAGTGATGAGAGTGTTTCTCCTTGGTTAATACCATCAGGGATGATAATTTGTTATGTGAGACCATGATTAGTTATTATTTGACAGGTTCGGTTTGTAAGAATGTTGCTAGAAAGGGTGATAAATGTTTTAGAGATGTGAAGTCTGTGCATAGATTTTTTGAGCATATTGAGATTAACGAAGTCAAATGCTGCACTTATATCTAGTAAAAGAATCCATGATTCTTGGTATATAAGTTTTTTGATATTGTAAATTGAATTAAGTATTTGTATTGGTTCGAATGTGCTTTAGTTTGAAAGTCCTATGTAATTGGATTTTTGGAATATATTGTTTGAAGAGAAAATAGAGCTGAGTCTTTTGATTAGTATTTTTGTTAAGATTTTTTTAAAGGAGTCAATCAGTACTATGGGATGAGTTTCTTGGATATTGAATTTCCATTGAAGTTTTTTACTGATGGGATATATATAGTAGTTTTTCCATTCTGTTGGAATTTCTTAAGTGAAAAGAATTTGGTTGAAAATTGTTTGTAGATATGAAAGTAAAGTTTTTTGTATTTGTTTTATAAAGGTATATATAATTTCTGATAGACCTGGAGCTTTATTGTTTGGGAGGGAATTGATTGTTTCTGTTATTTCGTATTCAGAGATTGGGTTCATTAGAGTATTGTATATTATTGGGTTGATATTTTGTAGTGGGATATAATATTTGTTCCACTTGGAGAGCAGTTCATTGTTGATTATTCACTTGCAAAAGACATTTTTGTAGTGGTTTGTAATTGTTTGATGGATAAGTTGTGGGTCTGTGATTATTTCTTCTTTGATAGGATTAATTATTTTTGTAAATGAGGCTTTTGGTCTCTTATGGTTAAGTGTTTGTTGGATCATTATCTTTGGATTATCTTGTAAGTTTAGGATTCATTGATTAATAATTTTGCTTATAGTTTCTTTTTTGTGAAGATTGTTTTCAATTTTAAGTACTTTGTACATAATTTTGAAGAGTTGTTTTAGAGAAGTTATTAGTTTGGATTTGTTTGAGTAAGGAAGTTTATATTTTTGAAGTTCTTTCAGTAGATTAGAGTTGGTTGATAAGAGTGAGAGTGTGGATAGATTATGAATATGAAACTTAATTCTTTGTAGCTTTTTGTGAAGTATTATACTATTTTTAGAGAAAATTTGAGGAGTGTTTTTCCATATTTTTGTTTTTGGAATGTGTTTATTCATTGTTTCTTTAATTGTGAAGTTGAAAATTTTCCAAGATATTTGTAAGTCAAGTTCTTCAAAGGATAATGATTCTAATTTGTTATCGATAGTTGTATTGATTGTTTCCCATGTTTTGTTGATTACTTTGTTGTATTTGAAGTGAATTGTGGAAGTTGTTTTAGGAAGTTTGGTGATTAGGAGATTGGATAATGTGAGCGTAATGATTTTGTGGTCACTATGGAATTCTGGTTCTGTATGAATTATTTGTGTTTTGGTAGCTTGTGTGGCTATATTATTTGTAATCCAAATTTGATCTATTCTGCTTTGACTTGATGGGCCTGAGAATATATATGACATTTTGTTGAAGTGAAAGAGATGGAAAATATCAATATAGTTTTTGTTAAGTTTTTTGTATATATGTAACTTGTATTTTGGTTCAAACTGTTGAATCCTATCTTTTTTTGTAGGTGTTGAGTTAAAATCACCCATTATTATGTGAGAAATGTTTTTGAAAAGATTGTTATTGATAAGTTCATGAAGGTATATGGTGGTTTGTTTTCTTTGATGTATGTTGTGTGGGCTGTATACTTGAGTTATACAAAGTTTGATTTTAGGTTTGAATTGGAGGTAAATAGAGATAATGTATTTTTTGAGTTTGGAAGTTTGTAAAGATGGTTTTGAAGATTTTTGTTAAGAATAATGGATACTTCTGCTTGGCTTTAATTGAGGTTGTTTGAGTGTATTAGAAAGTTTTTGATGTTGTGTGGTATTTTTTTTGTATTTTGAAGTTTAATTTCTGATAGTCTGAATATATTGTAATTGTTTTCCCTGATATATTCTATAAGACAATTAAGTTTGGTTGTATTGTTTAGTCCACGGGTATTTAGTGAGCCAATTTCAAAAAAAGTAGATTTGTTTTGTGTTGATGAGATTTTTGTAAGGTTTTTCATTATAGAAAAATTTTTGGTTATATTTATATTTATTATTAAAAGAATTTGAAAAATTTGGCTGAAGGTTCAAGAAGTTTAATTTATGTAATATAATCATTTGGCAACCTTTGAAAACTAAAGTATTTTCTTAGTTTGTAGATTTTTGTGATAAAGTTGATGTCATTAATTATAAGAAGTTCTATTTGAATGTGGTTTTTTTTGAGAAATTCTTTAAGTTCAAAAAATTTGAAAAGAGGAGGTTTGGTGGATATTTGAATCCATTCATTGGGAATTTTTGAGAAATGGTAGAATTGATGGGCTTTGATAACGTTTGGATGGACATTAATTTTCCTAGTGATTGGAAAATTGGTTCCTACTTTTTTATTTACTTCTTGATATTCAATTGGCAGTAGGGATTTGTTTGTTATGGTCTGTTCATTATTATTTGTTTTGTCAATTTTGTTTTGAATTGGTAAGAGATTAATCTATTCCTTGGAAAGAGAACTGATAAAAATATATTTTTTTTGCAAGTGTTTTAAGAAGAAAGAGTATATTATTGGGGTTTGTTACTGGAAGCAAAATATTGGTTTCAAGCACAATTTTGTCAGGAGAAGAGAGGAGTTTTGTCCTAATGAAAAAGTAGTCATTTGAAAGAAATTTGAAGAAATAAGTTTTTCTGAGTAAAGCAATAATTTCTTGTAGAGTATATTTGTTATCTCTGGGATTGAATGGGAATAGATGTTTGTATTTAGCATTGAGTAGTAGATAAGTTGTTGGAAGTGGTTTTTTTGGAGATGGAAGATTGAAATAAATGATTGATAATTTGAAAGGAACCTTGTATTCTTCTTTAAGATAATTTTTGTAGTTTGAAAAATTGCTGAGTTCACTTTTTTTTTTGATTGGAAAGATGTCTTTGTATTTGGTTAAAAGGTCACTTGAATCTTCAGGGAGGGGTGGATTTTTCTTGAAGTATGATTCAGATAGTTTTTCAAATTTATAATAAGTACCAAGAACATGTAAGATTGTGATGATATGTGTTTTATCTGGTATTGGAAGTTTGGTGGGAAGTTTTACTTTGATTTGGGAAGGGATTTCAGATGGTTTAGATGGCAGGTTAGGAAGTGAGTCAATGAAATATTTTTTGAGTTCGTCCCTAAGGGAAGTGTATTTGATGAAATAGATTGGTTTTTTGATAATATAATTAATTAAATAAGTAAGAAGGCTAGCTAGTTCATAGTAGGGGATATTTTTAATATCAATTGTATATAAATAAATGATTGACAAAATAGTACAGATTATTATACGGATTTTTTTTTTGATTTCAAAATTAATGAAACTTAGGTTGTTTTCATTTTTGTATTTGTTTTGAAATTCTTTTTGATAAGCTGGCATTAAATTTTTATTTTGTGTAAAAAAACTAAAGAATAAGCAATTTTTGAAACTTATTTTGTTCATTATTGCTTTTAGATGGTGTGGTGAATATTTTGGATATTTAATGATGATGTCAAGTATTTGAATGATATTTTGGATATTGTTTGGAGCTGAGAGAAGGTTATTAATTAGCTTTTCAGTATCTGTTCTAAGGGTTTCATATTGTTTAATGTCTCTAATTTCTTGGAGTTCCTCTTGGATTTGTTGTTTAAAAGAGGATAACCAGGCATAAGGAGTGGTTTTGGTTTGAGTGAGGGTTTTGACAAGCTCATCCAAATCAATGATATATCGATTATCATTAGATTTGATTGGCTGGTGGGTTAAATATCACTTATTTCTATGCTAAAGTTAGGGATTGTCACAGAATTGTCAAAAAAGGAAGTAGAGATAGCATCCATTTGATTGGTTTGTTTGGGAGTAGTAGGATTCAGATCAAACAATTTCATTGATGTATTATTAATTGTTTCATTATCAGAAAAATTACTCGATTGGGAGGTGATTGACATGGTGGACAATTGTATTGCATGAAATATTGTTGGGTTTGATTGATTGACTTTTCCTTTTTGAGTGACAAGGGAAGTGATTGACGGTTGATTATTTTCAGGAGTAAGCTGCAAAGTATTTTTTGTTTTTTCCTCAGAAAAGAAGAGAAATTCTTGAAAACACTTGTGAAGGTGTTGGTCAATTTGGACTTTTTCCATTTTATTGACAATACTGTTAATGTAATTGAAGTTGAAGTTTTCAGTTCTGGGATTTTGGACTGTGGCTCTGATCATTGGGGTGAAGTTTTTTTTGGTGGAGATTTCTTCAAAGATAATAATTTTGACATCTTTAGTAGCACTGGAGTTAAGAATTTCTTCTATGTTTTTTCCTTCTTTAATGATAAGAAATTGTTTAGAATAGTTGATAAGATTAGAGGTGGTAATAGTTCTGGTATAATCAGTTTTGTGAATTGTGTTTATGTTTAAGTCAAGATAATAAATTTGTAGTTTTCGGTTTCAGTCATTATGAATAGTTGCATGGAGGAATTGTTTTGGATTTGTTGAAAGGGTTGTGGGCTTTATGATAGGAGTGGTTGATAGAGAGTGTACTTGAAGGCACTTGAAAAAGAATAAAAAGAATTTGTTTAAAGGCTGTTACTATAAAAGAAAATTTTTTGTCAAAAAATGATTTATGAAAGTTTTTTTTTTGTATTTATAATATGATAAAATAGAATAAATAAATTATATAATAAAATTTGAACTAAACTCTTTCCACTAATCTTCTTGCCAACCCAATAAACAGATATTCTCAAAAATAATTTTTATTTTTAATAATAAAGTCTATATACTTTTCTTAAAAAACTTTACTTTTTGAAGGCTAATATCTCTCCCACTTGTCTATTTTTCCTTCTTTACCAAGATCTATAAGAACCTTGGGTCCACTATAAGCAAACACCTTTTGTCCAAGGTAGATGAATAAGCTAGTTGGGCTTATCAGTGAATATACTCCCAAGTAATATGGGAATCTTGGATCCATCGTAAGTAAACTTCTTTGGTTCAGGCAAATGGATAAGCTGTTAAAAGTTTATTGTTCAGGTGTATGAACCTTTTTTACCATTCATATATATCTGTAGATAATACTTTTGAGCGTGTTCAATTTTTTCTTGGTTTTTTTGAGAAATTTTGCCTACTTCAGTTTGACTCTGAATTTTTTGTTATACTGAAAACTCTGGATAATAATTGATTGAAATCTTGGATTGGTTGATCAACAAGTAAAAGAAATATAAACAAGATATATACTTACACATGCCTTGCATCGTACCACATTATAATCAATGATGTAATTAAATAAAGTGAAAGAGCAAGGTGTCGAGGTGTTCTCTTGATAAGAAGTGTTTGGAAGTCTTCCCTCTTCTCTTTTGTGTTGATTTTTTTTTCCTCAAGATCAAAGAAAGCTCTTATTAGACTAGTTTTGGTGGGATTTTTATTTTACCAATACAAACTTTTCTCCTTTTTCCTTTATCTTCCCCTTTTATCTTCTCAAAAAATAAAAATTTTATATCTTAAGACCACAAAGATTAAGTTGAGATAATAGTCTCAATAATAGGTTGACTATGAAATTTTAGAAAAATAAGAAACACTTTTCTTTAATTGAGCAACTTTTTCATTCCCCTTAATTACATCTAAAGGCCAGTAGCTGTTGACAGGTGTGTCATATAAAGAATAATAAGTTTAACCTTTAGTATAAATATGATTAATACTATATGTATCTAATATTTGTACCTCAGATCAATTCAAAATCCTATTTTGCACGCAAATAAACTTGAATATATGACCTAATTAGATGTAAAAAAAAAAAAAAAAAGAATAAATAAATTATATTAAATAAGTTATATTATTTTGCAAAGCAGGGTAATTACCTTTATTAAAGTATTGAGTCATCAATTCTCAATAGAGTAATGATGATTATGCGTTTGTTGCACCATATAACTCGTTAAGCAAACTCAGGTAATTCCCCTATTAGCACAAAATAATAACAACACAAAGAATTTTGCTATACTACGTTTTAAAAGATGAAAATATACCCTTTTTGGATCAAATACAATATTAAAATTAGTGAAAGAATTAGTTGATATGTTGTCTGATATGTAGGAAGGTTCATGTTCATATTCACATTCCCATTTAAGCCGTTTATTTCTGCGTTTACGAGCCTCTCGCGACAACTTCTTCATAACTGGTGTTTCCTCCAACATAACTTCTTATTTCGCTTATTGGTTGAGTTAGTTGCATCTATTGTGGTGGGATAAAAAAAAAAATTCAAAATATGTTAACCAATAAGCAGAAAATGTACAAAAACAACGCTATTCGACAAGCCGTTAGCAAAAAAAAATAATCCCTAGAGCCGATAATGCTCAAGAAGAATAGCGTATACTTTTGTAAAAAAAAAAAGTAGCGTGGGAGTAAAAATGACGTTGATAATTGGAGCATGAAAATTTTTTTAATTGGTAATTACATCATTTTGATAGTAATTCGGGTTTGATCACAAGTACAGTATATTGAATAATCAAGCACTGCGATGAGTCTTTCTTAAAGTTTAAAATTTATTTAATAATTGTAAGAATACAATGTTCTTTCTATTTCATATTGGTACTAACTTATACACCGCCTACAAGCAAATCAAGATTCTGGTGAGCCAGAATCGTTATGACACCATAAAAGATTTACAAGCAAAAAGGAAAAAGCACAGGAGGTTACAGAAGCGGAGGAGAAAAAGAGACGAAGACAAGAGGAGAGGTTCGTCTTATATTACTATCTTTTTCTTTAGAGTTGTTTTCCCTTGATATTTTATTAAATGCAATTGTTTTTTTAGGGCATAAAAAAAAAACCTATGGTATTCTAATGTATTGGCGGCTACCGAATATTTTGATGGGTTATCTTACAGACTACCGACAAAAGAGACTCGAGAGGCATACAAATTGACCTTAGCATTCATTCATCAAAACCTCGGTGTCAGGCTCAAGATATAATTTGAAGTGCTGCAGACGACATTCTGCGAATTTTAAAAAATTATTTACGCAAGGATTTTGACAAGAAAAAAGATATTGAATCGATCATTGGTACTATTGCACCAGATAGATTTACGCAGCTAGTGAATTTGAGGAAAAATAACAGATTATTATTCTGGGATGCCATGAATAATAGTGAACTTTCAGGCGAGATTGATGATGAACTTGGAGTTGCCGTAGTATTTGATAAAGAGGAAAGTGAATTTAAAAAATACGAAGTTGAGTCTGAGGAAGATGACGGTGAAGGTGATGTCGAAGCATCGACAACAGGTGTATTAGGCGTTGGTCAAGTTGAAGATGAAGAAGATAGAGAGATTCATTCAGATGAAGAAAACGAAGGGTTCCGAATTACTATTGGTCCAGATACTGTCAAATCAAAGGTTACTGGTGTACAGGCTTTACAAAATATCTTCGCATGATATTAATGCCTTCTGGCTTCAGCATCTAATATCAAATTACTATTCAGATCTACACACCGCATAAGAAAAGACGGCGAATACTATGCAAATACTTGAATTAGATAGAAATACTCATGACTGCGAAAATAAAACAATGAATCTTTTTGATAATGAAAAATTCGATCTGGTTAATTTGATAAGAAATAAGGAATTAATTTTATGGTGTACGAAACTTACCAAAGTTAGAACAGACAACGCTAAGCGACAAAGTATCGAACGCGAAATTTGAGAGCAAGGATTTGAATGAATTCTTAATGAACTTGGAGGAGAGAGAATTCGTCGTGATGAAAGTGCCGCCGGAAAGGTGTAGTTGAGGACGTAATGGAAATAGATGCTAAACCTGCGCCAGAACATGGTCCAATTCTGCTTCTGTCAAGGATACTTTACCTTCGGTAACGACATTTAATGTCTAATAAAAAGTGCAAGCTGTTAAAATGGATCTCATAAGATTTCTAAGATGCCGAAGATGGGATTGATTTTATTGAGAGTGCAGGCGAATATACTTGTTATTTGTGGGTGAAGAAAGGTAACGATCGTGCATTACTATGTTTATTTAAGAAAATATTACCAACTCAATTCTGATTTTGACAAGTCTAATCAGCTTTCTAGCCCATGTGGTCGAGATTCAGTTTTTGCCTTCAATCTTTATTCGGGCATCAAGGAGAATGACATTTCGCAATTCATAACCGAAGTCTAGCAAAAATCTGGGGGGAGGGGAAGAAACCGATATTCCTTGACTAAATAAACACATGTAATAACATTGATCTCCTAGTGGACCTAATTAGCTCATCGATAAATTGTGAGAAACCGATTCATCATAATATCTGAATATTTGCCACGTGCAACTCTTACCATTTGCGAACGGGAGTGTCAGCGTGACTAGTCTAGAAGCCAAAACATGTAAAGAGCAATGTAACCTTGTATATAAAGTAAAGCCATTCCTCGATCAAATTCTTGATTTGTTTGGGATTATGGTGAGCTTAAACAGGAGAACGAAAAGCGCAAATCTTTATAATGATAATTTTTTATATTCCCATTATCAGAATTATAATTTTTATTAAATCTTTTATCAAGAAAAATTAGAAAGATCACAATACAGACTAAAATAATTACTCCAAAAAAATAACAGATGTTATCAGACCGTCTAGATCTTTGTGATCTTTTTTCTAATTTAAATAACCTCCTATACGATCTAACCCTTTCATTATGAATTTTTTGAAGCATCTGCAAACGATGATCGACAATATTTTCAAAAGGATAATTCAAAAGTCACATTCCAAGTCATATATGTTGGTCAAAAGTAGTTTAAACGGTGAACTTCTTGCGTATAATAGTGCTTGATCAGTATATCCATTCCTATTAGGTACGACAAGAACTCCCAAAGTTTCATTCCTGTTATATCTAAAAAAAACTTGATTTAGTAATAGAAATCTTAAATAAAATCTTCAAATATCTAAGGGATTACCTTGAGAGTGTTCCTTCGAATCTTTTTATTTCCGTTTTTCCTATCTTTACAGCATTGCCCTTGCATATAACTAAAACTTCATGTTCTCTATAAACGCCAAATATATCAAAATCTTCATCTTCCCTACAAGTAGAAGAAAGGAACAAAACCAAATAAATTTTTTTATCATAATGAAATAATCTAGATTTGGGAACTAGATCATTTTATTATACACCGTATTCATCAAAATTATAAAGGCTATAGGCCCGCGATACGCTTCCATTCCCGGCATAACTTCAGGTGTATACAATCAAAAATTTACTTAGTAAAATATGAGGAGTGTCTTACGTGGCGAGACGAACATGAAAGTTCATTGTTTGAAATACGTCGAAAACTTGTTGTTTGAATGGAGAACGTTTGTTGATTGACAGGGCAGACCGACTGTTAGACATGTTGATTGGCGAAAGAAGATGTACGGTTGAGCTACTTAAATAAGTTTCTTATATAATGTTACAGGTAAATGCGGTGCAGACGTGTGACACGATATCGCGTTACGTCAGCTTGTTGTTGCGAACGCGAGAAAATTAGTATGGGAAAATTATAGAATGTGTAAGTAAGATGGATGTAAGCATGTAAACAATAGGCACAGTAGCACATAGTATAGAAGTTTAGATTAGAGATTATCATTAAGTAATAAACAATAAATTACAGTTTAAAGAGAACTCTTACCTTGTGTTTAGTGTGTTACCTTATTGTGAACCGAACGCAGCGAGAAGCATTGTGGGTTAGCGACCGACTTGACGGGAACGCCAGTAACAATAATAATGACACAAAGATGTGAATACTCGTGATAAAACACGATAATGACAGTATATAGAGCTAATTTAAAAGTCAGACAATGTATCTTTATCGATAAAATGTTCTCTGACATTCAATTTACGTCAGTGTTAACAAGGTTAAGTTGCTCCATTTCCGAATTATAAAATCAGAAATTTCAGAAGAGTTCAATAGCTTGTCTTTAGTAACCCATCTTGGAAAATCTAATCATTTATCTTCTGTAACCCTAGTTTAAAAAAATAATTTCTGAAGATAACGAACAGATAACAAGTAACGCACGGAGAACCTCGCGCCATGCACAGTTACCTAAAAAAGTAAGAATATACTTCCCTAGTTATTTTTTAACACTTAAAACGTCATACTCATGGATTTTCAAAAAAATGATACTGACAAAGAAACTTGGTGTTAAAGGTATCGAGTTACAGTACATGAACATACAAAAAAAAATAATGTTTAACAATTACATGTACTTAAAAAGCTAGTATATACTGTATATAATGTACATATACATTATGTTATTATTCTTTTGTTAAATATTTTATCATTCCTTTGTCGAAATAATAAGTGACGTACGTATACCACGTTTAAATTTACTGCGTTCTTACTTTTTTAGGTAATGTGGCAATACTTCATATGGTTACTCATCAGAGTAAATGATTGGATTTTTCTAGAGTTTGTCCTAATAAGTTACTGCTTTTTTTAATAGAATTATTTTAAAGATACATTAATATGACCAAGTCTTTTTTCAAGAAGGATTACTAAAGTTATATACTGTATTTATATTTTATATTTTATATTTTTTGATATGTTCCGGACGCACAATGGATTCCGTTTCCTAGTATTATTAATCAATTAAGTATCAAACTGACCCTTGTCCTTAAGCAAACCGGAATCTTAATATAGTGAAATAAATCTCAAAAGAACATGGTAAATTCAAATCTCAAACTAAGCTAATATATGATTTGCTATCTAATCTACTTGTATGAATACGTTTATCAGTGTATCGAATATACAATAAATGACCTCATATTGGTTTTAACATTAAATATGAGTGAACATATACTTCGCGATACGTTACGTAAGCAGAGATCTAAATCAAATGAAAATTCTGAACATAATGACTTTCATCGTAATACTATAGTGATAAAAGTTAAAAGAGCAAATGATACTATAGAGCAATGCAATATTCGACTGGGCAAACAACGTGAATGATATAAAAAAAGAGATACATGTTCTGGGAACTGTTGATGAACCCAATCAAAAAATCCTGATGATGATCTTCCAGAGTCAGATAGAAATTTCCTGCAAGAATTTCGTTTTAAGATCAATAGCATTGCAAATATATTTTGGCACATGTGTAATGAACAATTCCCATCAGTCAATTTTAAGTGTAAATTTGTCGTCGTTGATATATTGACAAAAATTCATTAAAGAAATGCTCTTTTTATATATGTATTAATATAATAGAAAGCTTCGGATGTTCAACGATTTCCGTTATCTAGTTTATAATATCGAATATGCAATTTTCTCTGGATACACAACGGTTTCCGTTTTCTAGTATAATTCAAAACGGTGCTTTTTTTATCCTAAAATAGCAATCTAAACTCTGTTAGTGCGATGTATAAGTAAAGTGAGTACAGGAGAACTTGCTTTACTGATCAACATACATTGTCTGCATTGTCTGACTTTTAAATTGGCTCGTATTTTGTTTTATATACCGTATTGTACAGTAAGAGTATATTTCAATGAGCAGAGTTTTAGTTGCTATTTTCGGCCGCAGAGGGGGTGTTCTTTATGCACTATAGTTATTTATATTGTTTAAATAGATTTTCGGATTTTATATCCGGTATGTGGAAATTCGAAAGCCGGAAATCAAAAAGCGAAATCGAAAATCGGAAAAAAATAAAGCAAATAATGTTTGTAATTAAAAAATAAAATAAAGAAATAAAAAAAATAAAACAAATAAATAATATTTATAAATAAAAATAAAACAAAGAATAAAAATAATTTCGCGTAAATTTCGTGAATTCGTGACGATCCTTTGAGTATATATTTTTTTTAGTTTATGTATATTTTCTCAAAAACTAGCAATTTTATTTAGATAAAATTTAATATGCTGTAAATAGCTAGATTTGATATAACATATTAAAATATTATTTAAAAACGATAGAAAAATATCTGGTCGGTCTTATATTAAACACGTGATATCATATATAATGTAAGGGATTTCCGTAATTCGGAAATTTCACTTGAAATCATTGTAAGTGCACCTGCACAGGTGACGCAC